>JAANSK020274535.1:0-11394 GCA_011763485.2 Isoetes engelmannii
TCCAGGCAAGTTGATGTAGCATCCTTCAACAAATCGGTTGGATTTCTGGCTAAGTCGTTTCCAACAAGAGCCATTTCCCAACAACATACAAAATTGTGGATCTGCAAGAGGGGCGAGAAGACACAAAAATAGTCCATCACAATGTGTATCTTCAAATTTCAGGAAACAATTTCTAGGAAGATGTTCCAATTGCCATTCTAGCTGCTCAAAGAATGTTCAGTTGTCAGCATTTGGCCTCTTTTTTTCCCATCATGTCTACTCTTCTGAAATGATTGCTTGTGCTTCTGTTTTGCTACCCATTTCCTGTAATATCATGAAGTTTCTTTTTCTTTGGCGAGCTGTCCATTATTCTCACCTGTTGCTACCACATGAAAGAATGGGGAAATTTCTGTTTGCTTTACGCCTTTCGGGCTGTTGTGAACAAAAAGATGCACATTTCGGGTCCTGATACTTCATGAGTTGTGGTACGGTTGTCGAATGTCTGAAAAGTCAGTGATGAACCTTCTTCCTCTTATGATGTAATAAGTAGGGCAGGTAAAGATGTAATGTTCCTTTGACTGCCCATATCGAGATTATACAAAATGCATTTCCTATGCTTGTGGCTAAAATGTTTAGCATGACTAAGATTACATGAGTGGACACTCTGAATTGCCCACATCATCTTATTTGAAAGGTCAATATCAAGAAGCCATCAGGTGAATTGTCTAGAAAGTTATCCTTGTAATTTTTCAAGCCACTCAAAATCAGGATTTATAAGCTGGTTTACCTGTTGCCTGGTCAGTTTCAGATTGGGCTCTGCCAAGTTATATTGGAACGGAGGTATTCTATACATTGAGAAGCCTAGAGAATTAAACATCTTGGTGGTTCTTAGGAACCAGCAGGTCTTACTATCTTGATCAGCCAGAGCTTTTGACAAGACATAAGCCAACCAAGGGAGTCTCAGCTGACACTCTCGCGTTTCCTAAAGTGGCATAGCTTATGTATACAAGACACTCCTTGCCTCTACAAGCTGTAAGAGCGAGCATTAAATTCAGCAAGCACTATATTGCGAGGTTTACGTCCGATCATTCTAGATAGGAGAGATACTTAAGCCTCCTTAATTGAGGCCATCCATCTGCTTGCAAATCAACTCCTCATATAGAGCAGCAGGTGTTACCATCAGCACTTTTCAATCTGAGGAGGGGACATGAGAACTTCAACCCCAGCAGATAAAAGGAATGATAGATAGGCATCCTTTGGAACTCAAGCCTCAGTAGACAGGGCTAGATATCTTGTCTCTTGAAAGGGGGTGTTTTCTTCATGTGGAATGATTGTTTAGGTATCAATTTAGCAATACGCAAGTTCCTACTACTTGGCCCTTTATAAGCAGTCGATTCTAGATCTAGCTGCTGCAGACCATATGTCTGTTCTAGATGAATGCACAGGTAAATAGGACATTGAATGGTTCATCTCCAATGTTGAGAAATATGCATGTTCTGAGGAGACTATTTGGGATTCAGTTTTTTTATTGAGAATCATTTCCGTCTTATGCTGACTGGGTTGATGACAGGCAGAAAAGTCATCTTCAACTGGGGTTGGTGCGGATGAAAGGGAAGCTGCAATCTCCCTCCATGCTTGCTTTCTTATTCAGCATCTGACTCACCAGAATGAAATAGTACGTGAAACGGCCGACGCTCTCCTCAGTCAGCTTAGAAACAGATTTCCACAGGTTTGTTTGCAACCTTCTTTTAAGTACTGGGAAGGGAGACTTACTAATACAAACTTGTTTCAGGTTCTATGGAATGTCCGCTGCTTAGAATGTTTATTGCATTTGGTTGAGAATAATCCAAAAGAGTTGCCGTCAATTGATCATGGAACTTTTGTTTCTTCAAGAATGCTTTTGCAACAAAGGGTTCGTGAATGGATGACATACTCTCTCTTATTGGCCCCATCAACTACACAAGGGCTTCTACAAGTATGTGCCTTTGTCTGTAAAAGAAGATATAAAAAGTACAAAGAAATATACAAGAAGGTAGTTACACCTAATTGTCATTGGAATCTGAAGACCCATCAACACCTACGTGATTGGATATCTGTCATTGTTTATGTATATGTACTAGATACTGACATAAAGTTCCATAATTGTCTAATGTACCTTTTTAATTTTAAATTAATTTTATTGGAGAAGGCTGGGGATAAAAACCTTTATTCTCTATATACAAAATTGCTGTGTTTTCTATGTGCATCACATCATAATGTACATGAGATGACCATGGTATTATTTATTTTTAGGAGGAATTTCGTAAGCGCAACACATGGCAAAATACAGCTCGGACAAGTGAGCTGCTTTCGATATTCTCTGAATTGCGGCTTGATATAGCAAAAGGGGAGGCCTTGCAAAGTAGTCAATCAACTGTCATTCCTGCAGTGATTGCAGCAGCTGCGGCAGCTGCAGGTGCAAATCCTGGTTTGGCAGAGGCGGGAAACATGGAGGTCCTCTCAACAAGCCTTATCAGTGCAAATATCAGTGCAAATATGAAGTCAAGTTATCTAGGTGAAATTGTTGGAATGAAGAAGCTTTATCTTGGTCTGAATAAGAATGGACCAAAGGGTTCTCCTGGTCCATGGTTCAATACTGGTGAAGATGTCAATGGGGAGCAGTTGATTAAAGAAGATGATTTAGCTCTTAATGCGATCCTATTCGATTTACAGTCACTTCAACAGTTTGTTACAGCTTCTGAGAAGGGACAACCAGTAGAATCTTCAGCTTTTCGTGAAGCTTGCATGCATGCAACAGCTCTCTTGTTATCTGACACGGTAACTACTGTTTTATATAAGTTTGTTAAATTGTCCCTCTCCCAGTGGTTTGGTGGCTACTTCATTGGACTAGTAGCCATGATAACTTGTGTTAAAGGCTTTCTTAGGGACATTTAGGGGGGCCGTCGTATGTCTTTGTAGGATGCTGCCAAATGTGATATCACATAAAACAAACGAAAAACAAACAACTCATTGTTATAATAATATCAGCAGATTTTCTATTTTGATAAGTCTTGAAATAATACATACTGATTTTGCAGGGCTTGAACAGGGACGATCCCTTAGAGAGCTTTCTGCAGTTACTTCGCTTGTTATGCTGGTGTCCTGCATACATTTTTACTCCTGGAGCTATGGAAACTGGCATACTCATTTGGACATGGCTTCTTTCTGCGGCACCACATCTAGGATGTTCTATCTTATCAGAATTGGTGGACGCATGGCTATGGACAGTGGACACAGGTCATGGACTTTTTGCACATGGAATAAAAAACTCCGGGCCGGTTGCAGAATTGCGGCCTCACTTGACACCTGGTGAGCCTGACCGTTCCGCAACAAAAGACATTGTTGAGGGAATAATTGCTCATCAACTTTGGCTTGGATTCTTCCTTGACCGTTTCGAGGTGAATTGCACCCATTTGGTTTACTTACTTTTTTTATCTCGAGAATATGTTCAACATTCAATTTGGAGCAATACTGTGTTTAATCTGACTTCCTGATTTTCCTTGCCATACTTCTATCTACCCAACAAAAATAACTCAATTAACGTATTTTAAGGTATTAACTTCCTATAGTTTAAACCATATACTTCACATAAAAATTCCCAATATGGCATCTCGCATTTAACATTAAAGTATTTGTACATATATAAGACAGTTGAAGTAAATGTCCAACATTTAATGTTTTTTAAACCTGGAACCAAACTGCTTATCAACCAATCCTCTAAGACTGCTGCATTTCATCAAACTATCAAACAACTCCTAATCTTGATGCATAAATTGAGACGAAACAGTATTTGTTGTGAAGGGTTTGGAGGTTTCGAGGTATTTGGATTAACTTCTTATAATTTTTAGGTTGTAAGACATAGCAGTAGTGAGCAGTTGCTTCTCATTGGACGGATGATACAAGGTTCAATGAAAAACTTATCACATTTCTCATCTCACCCAGCAGCCAGGGGATCCTTCTTTACACTGATGCTCTTAGGACTGAAGTATTGCAGCAGCCAACTTCAAACTGGTTCCGTGGTTGGAAATATTGGAGCAGTCCTCTTAGAAGACCGTATTTACCAGTGGGTCTTTTTCTCATTTTAAAAGTTTCTTGAAAATAGTCTATATGAGTAATAACCTTTCTTCTTTACTTCTGCAGTGCTTCCTTGACATGGTTTGCAGTTGAGCCAGGTTGGTATGAGTTTGAAGTAAATGGTGCAGCTCAGTTTGAGTCCCAGACAATGGCACTTTTTGTACAGCAGTTACTCTCTGGCCGGTTAGAATCAAATTCTAGCGTTGGAGCAGAGCAGAGAAGTGGCTTTCAAGAAAATGCCCAAGCTTGTGTGGGCATCCTGTCAGGTCAAGTAAGTTGTATATCTGGTCTCTTTCTATCTATCTTGAGATTATCACTCTAATTATGTTTCATAATCTAATTGCAGTCAGAAGGCATTCAACCTTCAGTAGGAAAATCTGATAGCAATAACTGTGGGAAGGAGAAACGGAAGCAGTTATTGGTGATGTTATGCCAGCATGAGGCTGATCGTTTGGATACATGGGCTTACCCCCTGAAGTATGGTATTTGCCCAATGGTTGTATTAATGTATAAATTATGTTGATAGGGTCTTTTTTGTTTTATTAATAGATAGTGTTATAACCAGGGAACTCTCATTGCCTCGGTTGCGGATAAGTGCAGATGGTTGGATTGAACATGCCAAAATAGCATGGTCTGTTGATCCTCGTATTGCGTTCTCACTTATTGCACGGTTTCCTTCTGTAATGCCTTTGAAAGCGGAGGTTACTTCGCTAGTTCAGGTTTGCGTGCCTTGTTCAGTATTAATTGCAAGAAAAGCACGTTTAATTGCAAAGAATTACATTTTCGAGGATATGTACAGGCACATCTTACCGAATTAACTGACATACCAGAGGCACTGCCTTATTTTGTTACACCAAAAGCTGTTGAAGAAAATTCACTTGTTCTTCAGCTCCTTCCACATTGGGCTCCCTGCTCAATTACGAGGGCCTTAGAGTTTCTCACTCCTTCATACAAGGGTAATACAAGGGTAATGGCATATGTTCTGCGTGTATTGGAATCATATCCTCCAGAGAGAGTTACCTTTTTTATGCCACAGCTTGTTCAGGCTCTCCGTTATGATGAAGCAGTAAGTGCTATTGCTTTGCATCCCTGCAGTGTGGTTCAATAGTGATTCTTTGTTCAGCTTATATGATGCAACTATTATTTAGGGTCTGGTTGAGGGCTATCTTGTGGTTGCTGCAAAGAGAAGTAACCTTTTTGCCCACATTCTGATATGGCAGCTTCAGGTTAGTTTCTGGCCTTGTTTTTATCTTAAGAACATTTTCCTTGTAAATTTGTAGTACCAAATACCATGTTTTGAAGCATGTGTTTCATGGACACACAAGGAATATTTATTACCATTGTAGGAACTTGAATGTTCCAAGAATTGCTACTTTTTTGTGTAAGAATAAATGACGAAGCATAATGTGTTAAAAGCCTGTGAGACAGTGGCCATAATGAATAAGTTCATACTGATCTGTCTAACATGATAACGTGGCTCAACAAATCGTACTCACCAATGCATGTTATCCATTCACTGTTACACTTGGATTAGGCTAATCGCATCATGCCTTGAGATTCACCGCATGCCAGAAGGCGAGGGTACTACAAGTCATTTAGGGTACATGTGGTTATGAATAATGCCCCTCCCGTGGTAGTAACAAACTGGGTTGTTTCTGGTGTTCTTTCCATCTCTCACATGCTATATGTTGTCTCTATAAGTGAGCGCGTAATCAATTGCACTTTGCCACAAACATGCCTTCACCAACTTGACATTTGCGTCAAAAAAGTAGTAGAATTTTACAACGGGAGTTGGGGACAAAGGAAGCATTTTTGTAGATTAAAGCTCTAATTCCTCTTGTAAGAAAGTACTGATTGAAAATAGGAGCAAAACAACTTGTTAGTGTTTATTGTGATGATATTATTAGACATTAAAATAGTAAAACAAAGAAAATTAAGTATCAAATGTCAAAAAAGGAAGCATATGACCAACTCTGAACCCATTCTGCAGGGAGAGGAACCTCCACCTGAGGAGGTAAACAAAGAGCTCCTGGCAGCAAAGGTATATATTGCACAATGATGGTTGTAATATATGGCCATTGTTACAAACGCATGCATGTATTGTTGCAGTTACTGATGTGCTGTTCTTGGCAGGGTAATTCACTTTATGATATTGTTCCAAAAGTGAAGCAAAGGATAATTGATAGCTTCACACCTGAAGCATATGACTATTTTGTTCGTGAATTTCGGTTCTTCGATGAGATTACTTCTATATCAGGAAAACTTTTTCCTCTTCCAAAGGAGGAGCGTCGCGCTGCTATTCGAAAGTAATGAAATTTGTTGTTTAATTTGGTAGAGTATACGTAGACAGGAAAATCATTGACATATTATCTGATATTCCATGTCAATATAGGACTTTTCAATTTGCATGGTTGACATGTGTATTTCCTGCAGTGTTTGATAGTCTATGTCTAGCAGTGTTCCATATGCAAAAATAACATATGTATGAATTCAGGGAACTGGAGAAAATCAAAGTTGAGGGTGAGGATCTGTACCTCCCAACTGCACCAGACAAACTTGTGTGTGGCATCGAACTTGATAGCGGAGTTCCACTGCAATCTGCAGCAAAAGTTCCTATCATGATAACTTTTGATGTTATTGACAAGGAAGAGGACGGTAACCATCCTAAGTTGCAGGGATGTATTTTCAAGGTCTGTAAAACTGTATAAAAAATGGCATTTAGGAACATAATTTTCATAAAGAACATCTTAGTTGCATATGATGATTCTATCTTGAGCTGTTGTCATCATCAGCAATGAGAGGATATCATGTGCGCAAGAACTAGTATATATTATGTGACTTTTGATGTTATTGACAAGGAAGAGGACTGTAACCATCCTAAGTTGCGGGCTTGTATTTTCAAAATTGTAAAAGCCGTATAGGAAAAAAAGACTTAGGAACATATTTTCATAAAATACATTCTAATTGCATGTGACGATTCTATTTTGAGCTTTTGTCCTCATGAGAGGATACCATGTGGATGAGAATGAAGATATATTCTGTTCCCTTTTTTTTTTTGTGTTGACATTAATCATGCTTGCTTTCTAGGTTGGAGATGATTGCAGGCAAGATGTTTTGGCCCTGCAGGTTATTGCGCTTCTGAGGGATATATTTAAAGCCGTGAATTTGAATTTGTATCTCTTTCCATATGGTGTTTTGCCAACTGGCTACGGAAGAGGCATTATTGAGGTAACATTCTGTCAACACGCATCTTTCCGGTTGTCTGTTCTCTGTCTCCACTCTAATATAAATATGTAGTTTAACTCGATTGCCTACAATTTGTCAGGTTGTTCCAAATTCACGAAGCAGAAACCAGATGGGTGAAATGACAGATGGTGGATTATATGAGATATTTCAGCAAGAGTATGGTCCAGTGGGATCTCAAAGTTTTGAAGCAGCCCGGGATAACTTTATTGTCAGTAGTGCTGGATATGCAGTTGCTAGTCTTCTGCTCCAACCAAAGGACCGACATAATGGCAACCTTCTATTTGACAGGTAATGGAAAGTATTATGTGCTGAAATGTATACAATATCTATGATGTCTTATTATTCTTTATTGCATAACCAGTGAGGGAAGACTAGTTCATATAGACTTTGGCTTCATTCTTGAAACTTCACCTGGAGGCAACCTTCGTTTTGAGAGCGCACATTTTAAGCTGAGCCATGAAATGACGCAATTGCTTGACCCATCGGGTATCATGAAGAGCGACACATGGAATCGATTTGTGAGGTGACATTTACTTGAATTATGCAATCTTTTCTATTGTACTCTTCCTACAATGCATACTTTCTCGTCTATGCTGCAGCTTGTGTGTTAAAGGTTATCTGGCAGCAAGACTCTATATGGATGGCATTGTGAATACTGTGCTTCTAATGAAAGATAGTGGCCTGCCATGTTTTGGACGCGGGGATCCAATTGGTAATTTGAGAAAGCGTTTTCATCCTGAGATGACAGAACGGGAGGCAGCCAATTTTATGATAAGGACCTGTGCAGACGCATACAACAAATGGACTACCACTGGTTATGATCTGATACAATATTTGCAACAAGGTATTGAAAAGTAAAGTTATAGCTGCAGCACTAGGTATAATATAAGCATATATGCTTTCATTCTTGATTACTATGAAAGAATGTGCGAGCAAATGGCAACTCTTACGGATTGTGTAAAATGGAGACAACTAAAACATACAGAAAAGTTTGCTTTCGTTACAATGTATAATAAAAAAAAGTACACAAACAGGCTACTTTCTATCCATCTCGGAAGGCATTTACGTCACCTGGCCCTCTGCTAAAATGAGATAAATCAAAGCATGATTACCAGATTCAAGAAGGCTGTCTGCAAGTAAAATTATTTCCCACAATATTCTCCATTGGATGCAGAGTATAGTATGCTTCACTAACATCTAACAAATCAAGAATTAGTTTTTATTTTGATAACCAAGAGGATCCCAATTATTATAATTTTCATATTTCTGCATGTCCGTAGACAGAGCATCACTACCAGCATTGCAAGCACTGAAAGTTCTTTGCAAGCCATTATTCCTTTAGATGAGCTTCGAAAATTTTATTCAGGTTAAGAGACCGCAAAGCTTTTGGCTAAAAGACACAAGCTTGTGATAACATCGAGATTCATAAATCCTTTCTAATGAAGCCAACCTGTACACGATCAAATCAATGGGCGTACCATCTCAAAGGATAACAAGTAGTGTAGTCCTTCACGAGGCCCTAATGTTAAGGATCATGGATCCCGGAATATTATGGGCATGATGCCAAATCAAGGATTAGGGTATTTACACCTCATATCCCTGTAGACAGGATCGCTCCCTATAGGTCAAAAAATACACATAAAATACCAAGAAACCATAGGGTTATCATGAAACCTAACATAGCTAGAGAAACCTAACATAGTCAATTACACGAAACCTAACATAGCCATGTGAAGGTGTGTCACCACAAACACTAGAAATAATAGAGGAACAACTGTTATGACAACAATGTGACCAATTATGAGAACTGTTGACACACGAAATCCATTCCTACAGAAATCGGCATGCCCTGTTCTTGACCTGTAGCCGAAATTTGTCATTCAAAAGAGAGAGAAAACGTTAAACACACAATCGATTGCAAATAAGGATGAGGCTTATATTACAATGCAAACACAAATCCAGATATGCACATCTGTGCTGCTTGTCTCACAAACAAGCAACAAGGAATACAGAATCAACACACTAAACTTAAAAAAGAACTATTGTATTCATGAACTGTATTCATAGAAAGGCTTCAGGTAGAAGCTACAGAAAGGCTGTGCAAACTTCAAACTTCTTGATCTGAAATTGGTTGGCTCTACAAACACGCTTCAAGATGAGGCTTCATAAAGGAGCTCTCCACATTAGCAAAACAAAATGCAAATACAAAGGATCACATAAAAAATTGGCACCAGGAGATGCCATAGCCTGAGAAACAACCTCTATCTGGACCTAAAGCTCGCTCTAATGGAAGCTCGCTCTAACGGATTCAAGAAGATCTATCGTATTCTGCTATGCTCCATCTTTCTTCCATCTGCTCTAGCTCCCTCGGCCAACAGCCTTTCTTCCATCTGCTCTAGCTCCGCCTACCTGGCCGCTCGCCATGCTCGGCCAACAGGTGCCGATAAACTCTATTTTTGAACTATTCCTTTGAAAAAAAAAAAACAACTTTAAAACCCTAACCCTTTATTTCTCGCCAAACCATTGCCAAAGTCATACGAGACAGACAATTTTGGGATGCTATTCTTCACGAGGAGTCGCATGAACAAGTAATTTTATAATTTAACCATATTGGAGCTGCATTTGCCATGCTTTTCGCCTCTGATTAAAGGGGGTTTCCATGAAGGGATTTGGAGCCGGAGACCTAAATGCTCAGTCTAGAGGAAGGTTTTTGCGTTCCCATGAATCATTTGACCTGAAGTTATTTTTTTTTTTGTAAGTTTTGAGACAATTGATGGAATAAATCTAGGTCCAAGACCTGAGCGCCAAAAACCAGGGATGCATTACTTTTCGTGCAGGTCTGAAACCTGAGTCCGTCGAAATGAGGAATTCTCCACAAGGAATCCTGGCCTGGAGAGGACCTCTATGTTTGATGCCCATGGGAAAGCCCTCTAAGAGATGGCAATGGAGGTTGGCTCAAACCCTTCTTGATTCACCATGGGTCAACCTCAAAAAACACAAAAACTTAAAAACTCAAAAAAATGCTCCATAGAGTTCTTAGAGAAAGAAAAAGGAGGCAGTAACAATTTAGGACATAATGTTTATGATAATCACATTAACAATCAGTTCATAATGGGAGATGCATTTATATATACAAGAAATTTATTACGGCGACGAACATAAGGAGTGGCAACCACTATGAGTCTAAAAATATCTGTAAAGAGGCATACATAGATAAAGATCAGTTGGGTCTGAACCTGGTAGGCAAGCAGCTCGAGGCATGTTGGCTGAGATGAAGCTCCTGTTGGAGCCTTCGTCTGTAGAACGGTATGTGGATGTGTCTCTTTCTCAATCTGAATCTATCTCAAATTCTGTAGACTGTGTTGTGGGGACTCCGAGCTTGGAAACCCCATTAGTTCTGCCTGCCTGCATGCCTCCACTAGAGACTGGGTCTGCAAATCCCTCCGACCCAGTAGTAGGGGCCGGCTTGGCTGCCAGGGACGTAGGTGTTCCACGCATGGCTGTAAGCCCTACAGCTAGGGCCGGGTTGTTTGCAAGCGAGAAGGCCATGGATGTATGTGAACTTGCTTGTGGTTCTGATGGTGGTGTTTGAGAAATTCCCTCTGTAGAAGAGGCCTTGAGGCAGGAACATGTGGGTTTGCCTTCCAAGGGGCTGGCCCGTGAGTTACCTGTGGTAGATGGGATGCATGGTACGCAGCATGTGAAAGGGCAACAGGTCCAGGACATGGCTGGGGTTGCTGTGGACGCTTCCCAGGATGCCAGGGTTGCTGTCCCTACCTCCGTATGCTCTGCTTGGAGAGGTAGGGATACGATTTCTTGTGTCACGCATTCGGGCTTTTCCGATTGGATTAAGAGGAAAGCTCCAGAGCATCGGACAACCCGGGTTGAGAAGGCTCTCAGATTTGTGGATGAGCGTCATTCTGCGGATTTGAAAGACTTGCTTCCAGAGAATCCGTGGATTGACATTAATCATGAGTACCATGTTCAGACGATCGAGAAGTTGGTTTCCTTTGCGGTGTTAGGCTTTTTCACTGGGTACATTCTTGATACCAGGAG
>JAANSK020274546.1:0-11393 GCA_011763485.2 Isoetes engelmannii
GAAGAATCGACTTCCCGCCCAGGAAGCACCCACAGCAAAGCAGATCCAGCACGAAAAGCAGAGCGTCCGGACGGGTGTTTTTGTACCCCAATATCTAACTTATGCCCTAAAGCAGACAGTCTCGTACCATATACTGCTTCAGGAAACAGGTTTCCTACCGCAACAGCTAGAGGGCGGCAATCTGCCGTCACCTCTTGTACTTCCAGAAAGTGGCACACATGGATGAGGACCGGCTACCGCGGGTAGCCTTAGCAGTGGTGTGGGGCCCTCAACATCTTAAAACCTGCTGGAAAGAAGAGAAACAGGTGCGATGGCTATCCCAATGGAACGTCCAGCCACACAGGTGCGTGCAGGTTCGCACGAAGCAGGAACACGAAGAGCTGAAGGTCTACCTTGACACATGCTTCCTTGGTAAACTCTGGGACAGCGAGGCCCTGTCACAGGCCAAACTTGGGAACTACAGACAGCAGGTTAATCCCACACTCGCTCGAGGCCCCCAGCAGTACCTGCTCAACCCCCTCTCTATGAAGAAGCGTAGGCTGATCGCCTCCATCTGCGCAGGGGGCCACCACCTCCGCACTGAGACAGGGCGATGGACAAACGAAGCACGCGAGAGTAGAACATGCCGAAGCTGCTGCCAGGACATCATTGAGGACGAACAACATGCCTTATAGACCTGCCCCGCTTATGAGCTAATTCGGGAACGGTACCCACAGTTGGAGATACGAAGCCAGGCCCTTCATCTCCTCCTCAGCACCAACGCTGTGGGAACTCTAGGATCTTACATCCAGGAAGTGTTGGACGAATGACAATGGCTTTGTCCGGGTCACTCGTAAGGATATGCTTCTGTATACTAGCGTCACCATTACGGCCACGGTTTTTCCCATGTGGTTTTTTCATCCGGACCGTAATGGGCATGCTGCTCCTCTTGTACAGGTCCATAGGCCAATTGGCCTCCGTGGACGATAAAAATAATATCTTGTCTTATCTTTATCTTATTCTTTATCTTTTTTTAAGCGCTTGCAGAGTTCTGTTTTATAATGCTTGTTGTTTTGAGCTCAGGCGCGAGGAGTTGTTGTGGCAGACCATGGTAAGCAGCTTGGAGTTGCTGTTGCAGATCAAAATAAGAGGATTTCTGCTTTGCTAAAGATAGAGCAAACTTGATTAAGTTCAGAACTGGTTTTGCATTCTAGCTCTGTATATTATCTCAATCATAGTTTTGAATAGCTCCTATTTATTCACTCTAAGCGTGAATAGGTATTGTATCTTAATGCCTTCTGAACAAGTCGGAGAGTTCACACTCGGTGTGAATTAAATTAAGCTGTAAATTAGCCCAATTCATGCCCGGTGCTTATTGGATAATGTACAATTATTATTTCTGTGCAAACTTGATTCACGCCAGGCATGAATTAGGTTTGCATACACCTAATATAAATTGTAAATTAGCCCAATTCATGCCAGGCGTGAATTTGGTAATGCACGATTATTACTTTTGTATTATTCATCTATTCCACGCTAATCCTGAATAAGTAAATGTGCATTTAGTGCCTTCTGCTTATTCCACTAGTTCACACCAGGTGTGTATGAATCCCTTCTCGTTCTCTTCCAATTTAAATTGGCTATAGGCATCTTAGCTCTATCCTTTTCTTAGCTACACAAGTAATTATTACGTTTTTCTAGTAATGCTACGAATCATGAATGTATTGGTGGAGGAGGCGCTCCCAAATCACATGCCTAGCGTGAACTCTATTCCGCTCAAGTTGAGGAGCTACAAGAGAAATGGGGCATTAGAGTCAGTTTTAGAGTCAGGCCTTAGCTATAGACTTAGACAAAAAAAATTAGAAAAACTTAAACTGACATTATGGCTGACGCTACAACTGACTCATCATTCTGTCGTTTAAACGACAGAATTATCGTCAGAATTTAGCATCAGTTTTCCAGCAGTCACAGAGTCACAATTAGAGTCAATCATAGTGTTAGAACTAGAACCAACTCCACCATTTAAATTAGAGTCAGAACTAGAGTCCATTATAGCATTAGAATTATAGTAGGTATGCCATCACATTTAGAGTCACACTTAGAGTCAATCGTAGTGTTAGTATTAGAGTCAACACTACCACCACAAGTAGAGTCAAATTTGCGGCACCCTTAGCATCAGTTTGAGGATCAGAAATAGCATAAAAATAGAGTCATCCATAGCGTTAGTATTAGAGTCAGGCAAAGTGTCATGATTAAAGTCGGTTCTCCAAATTTATCCCCTCCCAAAAGGACGATACAAAAGTAGCTAGTCAACTAAATGTTTGTCATATAAACGTAAAGGAGGGCATTATTTTCTTATGTTTTCCATCCCTTTTAAAACTATAATAATTTTGGTGATGGTGAGTTGCTATTTGTGGCATGTTGTTCACCTTATTGCACACTATTTTCATGGACAAATCATTCAAAATTTGCATAATTTGCAAGACATAACAAGTTAATGATCACCAAAAGGATCATGGATCACAGGAATTAACAGACAAACAGAACTCAATAGACCAATGATCACAAAAGAAAAGTTTGTATTAAGAAAAGTTGAAGATACAAAATGTTTTACAATATGCTAAGGTGGAACAGAATTTTAACAAAACAGAACTTCAATCACCACATAATATCATTCTAGAGAAAGGGCTTGATACACATATCTATCGCCATACCAACTCACATTCTTTTTCTTCCAAGATTCAAGGACTTCTAAACCAGAATGACCTCGAGGCAAGAAAGGAAGATGCAATTACTGGTTGGAGCCATGAAAAAGAACCACCTTTAAGTACTAAAAGTATTATTCTTGATAACAGCACAAGGAAAAGCTTAAGCCATGCACATTCCAAGAGCATATTTCTCGCTATAAAATATATATATAGCCCCTAAAACACAAAAAGAAACAAGTCAATACAAAGATCCATCAAAAACCTTTCAGAAAATATGACAAATGAGCAAGCTTCTGAAAACTTCTTCAAATCTTTCGAAATCTACCTAAAGATAACATCATCATCATATTTATAACTAACCTTAATATTGAGCCACCACAAGTCTAGCACAAGATATGTTCTGAAAGATAATCAAAAGTGCGATTAATTTACCTCCCTGTTAATAATGTTGATGCTTATAAGTTATAACCATATGTAATAATAGTTATGATATAATTAACCTGTAGTGTATGGCGGGCGGTTTGAGTCTCCAAGTAATAAATATCAGAAGCATATATTGAAAAGATGATAGGGATGCAAGGACAGAATGATGAGATAGACGAACTAGCAAGCCTAGTGAGTGAACTCAAATAAGCTACAATAGAGGCACGACTATGGCTTTATAGGAGAGCCATGTCCGCAACACCTAGGTGGCATGCCTAGTCATCTATGAATAGTGACATATGACATGTCATTTGCTAACATCCCCCCTATGACTAGCATGACTGAACTTGAAAAAAAAAAAATAAAGATGAAAGACGTATTCCCTGGAGAGAAAAACCTTTAGAAAAAGCTCTATGATCCCCCCTGGACCATGGGGCAGCACATGCAGGAGGTGCTTCATCTGATTGAATTGATGTCCTCCAAGAGTTTTTGTAAACCCATCAGCAACTTGATGTTTGGTAGAGCAGTAAGATAGTAAGAGATATCCATTTTGAAGTTGCTCCTTGAAAACCACAGTCTAATATCCATATGCTTGATAAGCAGATGCATCTTGTAATCTTTGGCGTGAGCAATAGCTCCACTTTATCACAGTAAATGACTGCAGGTTTGAGCGGACATCACAAATCTTCATTTAGGTGAACCAACCAGCGCATCTCTTGCACTGTTGTAACCAAGGCTTTGAGTTCAGTCTCAGTAGTACTAACACTGTTTGTCTTTTGCTTTTTAGATCCCCAACTGATAGGATTGACTCCAAGAAAAGAGACAAATCCGGTAATGCATTTTCTTTTCTCAAGTTCTATAGATGCCATATGAGAATCTGAAAACAACATAAGCTGATCAACTTTGGCATATAGAATTCCTTCACTTTGAGTACCTTTAAGGTAATGGAGAATTCGTTTAGCTGCTTTCCAGTGCGGTACTTTAGGATGATGCATAAACCTAGTAAGTACTGCAACTGCGTATGCCAAATCTGGCCTAGTGTTGGTAAGATAAAGTAAAGCCCCAACTAGCTGTTTGTAGAGAGTGGCATCAAACATCCGAATGATTGGACTCTAGAGTTAGAGTGCATCCTACCTCAAACAGAGTGGACGATGATTTGCAATCTGCCATATCGAACTTCTTGAGAAGTTCAGAGGTGTATTTCTAGGTGTATTTCTGTTGAATGAGATGAATGCTTTGTGCACCTTGCCAGATTTCCATGCCCACAAATCAGTTACCTCGAAGTTTTCTGTAAGTGCTTTCTTAGTATTGGAAAGAATAGGATCTGCATCCCCAGTCATAATAGTGTCATCAATATAGATATAGAGACGCGACACACTAACTTGAGAGTTCGCAAACATGAAGTAAAGACTCGGGTTTGCTCTAGATCTCTGGTAACCAAGATGCAAAAGAAATGCATTGATTTTCTAATTCTAGCAGCGCGGAGCTTGTTTGAGGCCATAGAAGCTCTTGTTTAATTTGTACACATAAGTTGGATGCTCTGAATTTTTAAAACCAGGTGGCTGAGACATGTACAATGTACAGTTCCTCTTCCAGATCTAGATCTCCATTCAAGAATGCAGATTTGAAATCCATTTGATAGATTGACCAACCTTTTTGTGTTGTATCTAACTTGACCACAGGAGCAAACACATCATGATAATCAAACTCTTCTTTTTGAGTGAACCCTTTTGCAATTAATCTCGCTTTATGCTTAGAAAGAGTATCATCAGCGTGGTACTTGGTTTTAAACACCCATTTAGCTCCAATTACATTTTTTCCTATCGATTTAGGGACAAGCTCCCATGTACCTTGGTTATGTAACATGGATATTTCTTCTTCCATTGCTGCAACCCAGTGTGATTCTTTGACGGCTTGAACATGACTAACGGGATCAACTTCAGCTGAAAAAACTTGGCCATAAGTGCATAGTTACATGTAACTTTAGAAGAGTCATCTTTACCTTCGTCAGAGTAGTTAATAGCATGTAACTGGGCAATTCTCTCAAATCTTTTAAGGAAGGGAAGATCCCTTGTTGTGGTATAGTAATTGGCATCGCAAGTGAATGGAAATCAGACTCATACCCTCCAGAATCTTCATCGGCAATGGGTTCACGATACTCAAGCGGTTCATAGTCTTCATAAGGAGTTGTACCATGTGCACTATCTATTGCTGCAGTTGGACTAGCAGTAGTACTTGAAGTACTTGCCACACTAGGAGTATCAGCAGCATGTGAAGGACTTGCAACCATGGAAGGTACAACAACAGTACATCGAATCGAACGTCACCAAAATGAACCACGCGAGAAGACCTTGCAAGTTGGATCGAATCGAACGTCACCAAAATGAACAACGCGAGAAGACCTTGCAAGTTGGCTGGTTTGGGTGTCATGACCAATATCAAATGTGTTGATGGTAACTTTGGCATAATCAATTGTATTGAATGATAAAACTCCTTAGAGTAGACTGCATCTTCAAGAAAGTTCATGCTTCTAGAGACACCTTCTTGGTAACAGGGTCAAAGCAGGACCACCCTTTCATGTTGGTAGGATATCCAACAAAGATAACCTTTATGGCCCTGTTAGCTAACTTGCCTTGTTTCTGCAATAATTCTCGAGGCACAGTAGCAAATCCTAGGCAAGGCAAACACCCTAAGATTAGACACATCTGGCTTAGTTCCATACAAGCCTCAAATGGTGTTTTAAAGTTGATGGCCTAAGTGGGAGCTCTGTTACACAAGTAAGCAGCAGTTAGAACTGCCTCAGCCCAAAGTTCTAGAGGTAACTCTTTATGTTTCAACATGCTTCAAGTCAAATTCATAAGGGTCCTATTCTTTCGTTCTGCTATTCCATTATGAGAGTAAACGTAAAGCACAATCATCTCTCTCTCAATCCCTTTGGACTGGACATATGTTTGAACTTCATGAGAAATATACTCCTTGGCATTATCAAACCTAAGAGCTTTGACCTTAGTAGATAATTCATTTTCAATTTGCAGACTGAAGGTTTTGAAGATGGCAAGAACTTGAGATTTGAATGTGATTGGAAAAATCCACGTATATCTACAAAAATCATTCAATATGACAAGGAAACACCTGTTACTATCCCGTGATTCCAAGGGAATATGACATATGTATGTGCGCAGCAGCTCCAATGTATATTGAGCTCGGAACTCAGTTTGTAATGGATAAGATGCTTGTACTTGCTTCCCAAGACTACATACGTCACATTGTAACTTTTTGGTGGTAAGGGTAGGCATACCTTCAACCATTTTCAATTTTGAGGCTGAAACTAAAGCTGGAAGATGAATATATCCATAATGATTCATATGTTCTGGGAACAGCACCAACAAGTGATGATTCACATGATACTCCTTTTGGTTACGAGCTAGAATCCAAAATATATAAGCCTTCCTCGTTCAAGTGACCATGGGCTATATGGCCCAAACGTTGAAGATCAACAAAATCAAAAGGATTTTTATGAAGAATGTGGACAAACTCATTCGAAAATAGGACTGAATAGCCCATCTTCCCATCTTTCGATCAAACTCACTTACACTAAGTTCACAAGTAGGCTAGGCACTAGATGACATCTTTAATTTTGAGGAAGAGACGATTTTCGATAGAAATAGATACATCCCCATTTGCAGTGGATTTCGCAACATTTTCATCGGCCATTTTTACCATTGTTTTGTCATATGAATGAAGAGTCTAAAATCATTCGATTGATACTTAAAACCTGCTCATAACAAACTTACAATTAGGAACTATATTAATTCAATTGGCCAGTATGGCAAATTCACAGATGTACCAGCGAGAGTCAGTTAAAAAGTAAGTTGGCACGTTAATATCACAAACAGGTGAAGCAGATAATTGAGGCTCCTACAGACAATTTCAAACATAAGATTAAAAACTAGACTAATATACAACACATCAACATGAGAAATCCATAATTGGACAAAAAGCCTTACCTGAGTTAAGCCCATACAATTACTACCACTATTTAACGTTATTTGAATGAGTGATGTTACAGAGGCCCGGCCCGAGCCAACTGATGACCTGGAAACATCTCGATTGGCAGGTGCATTGAGTTTAATATGCTTCCATAAACATTCGCTCCTTGCTTTACGGCTTGAATGAAGCAATAATTTATTGCATCAGTAGAGGCAACTTTTGACAAAGCCTGCAAATGCTATCCAAGAATATTAATTTCATTGAGAGATAATATTTATGGACACCATAGACATGCTTCATTCAGCTGAGACACACAGAAAACATATATTTGTAGTTCATTCTTGGGTCTTATAGATGGTCCTGAATAAACATAACTATATGCTGCATTCTTTGGGCTTATTAGCCGCCTGAATCCTAGACCGTAAAGACAAAAAGAAAACTTACTCAAGAGTCTGCCGAAGTTTGATCATCATCACATCCACTAAAAAAAAGCCCCCGATTTGTCTGGAGCTTCAAATTTTATATAATCGCCTTCATAACCTCAGATATGTCACAAAAACCAGCAGACCCACAGAAACGAGCTCGGCGAACCCCAAGTCCACGGAAATAGCAAAAAATAAGCCAAGATTTAAAAAAAGAAAGATCAAGCAAAGCAAAGCCATGGAACTTAGCCGCAGATCGAAACGCCATAGCTAACCGGCTATGAAAACTGGAGACGACGCCATAGCCAGAAAAAAGGAAAAAACGGAGGGAAAAAAAGGGGAAATTTTTTAATCTTTAAATCTGCACTGTCAACATAAAATGATCCTAGATATGAAAGATGTTCTAGGCGATGTTATTAGTTTGTCAATGAATATCTTTTTTGTGATGTCTAACCCAAGTGGATATCATTGCTTGAACTTTAGCAGCTTGTCTACAGCATCCACCCTTCGATTTCTTCTCACTATCTATTTCCTTCATTGCCTTTGGTAGAGGTACAAGGTCTAGAGATTCTGACTCAAGTGGACCTCCACTACCACCAAAACCTGGTATGCAGAAACTTGATGATGGTTCCTTTTGCAAGCTTCTTCGCACTGTGGGCACACCCTTGCAGACATACCGAAATGTATGGTCTGAGCCTTGAACAGGCCAGCCATGCTTTGTAACGATATATGTTGTCTTATCTGGCCTGAATCCATCTATGCCAGCATTGTATTTGTAGATGCTCAACTTTTCCTCATTGTCTTCTCTATTATGAAGACACAGATATAGTCATCCAGCTCCTTGCATGAAAGGACCAGCCCAACCTTTTTAAAGGCCACGTCTCTATTCTCTCTTGATTGCAGGACTACATCATATTTTGAGCCTGCTTGCTCACTGTAACATACCATTCTGCTCCCTCGGGCAGAACTTATCTGGCAACTCCTGACTGAGTTCACATGTTATGACTGTCGTCATCAACGAGCTTGATGCCTAGAGTCCGATCTATATCCTTAGTTCCTTCCACTACTTTCTTGTGGTCCTTCTTGGTTTACTTTCATGATGCACTAATTTACATAACAAATGACCTCTTGGTAACTGCACAAAGAATATTTAAGTTAGCCATTTTTTAATCAACTATAAGTGTAGGAAACAGACAAGCAGCATCAACTTCTCGCGCTAAGCACGACAAGGTAAGTGGAATGATTATAAAGATGTAATATGGTATTAGGATACATCTTTATAATCATTCCACTTACTTTCTTGTGCTTAGCGCTAGAGGTGACACTTAGATTCCAATATTTATGGTCTATAGTAGTTTATTATGAGGGCACTCTCTTATAATTCACCCATAGCACGAGTCGAAGGACATCCCCCTCATTCTTAAATACTATAAAGCATGGAATCCAAACTTTTTTGCGCTTAGCATGAGCTAACACAATTTAATGATTTCGACGTACTTCTAAAATGTATGTGCTCTTTCTCACGCTAAGCACGAGAAGCTTTGGAGAAAAGATTAAAGATGTATTACAATAAATAATACATCTTGGAGGCAAGTTTTTGATTCTAGCGAGGTAATCATATGTTTTTGTATCCAATGATTGAATGTTAAGTTGTAAAACTTCTGTAACGGTATAACGTTATGTGCGAAATCCAGAGAAGCTACGCTCTTTAACATAAAGCAACATTGGTGCAGCCAAATAAATCCATGTCTGTAACAAATCACCTACCATGTCTGTAACAAATCACCTGTTTAGATGGATTGAATTTCTTTGTCATTAACCAGGTCATTCCAAGACTTACAGTTTTCTTTGTGCATTCATAATGGAGAAACAGGAAGATATATTGTACAATAAACATCAGAAAAACCACCACAAGAAGTTGGTGTGAATACTAGAATGCATTGAATTCAGTCATACAATGAAGAGGCCATAGAAGCGTTACAAGATTCCTTTTGAACCAATGGCTTGCAAGCACGAATACAATGACCAAGCAGATCACCGATATAACTCTGTTATTCCCTCTATTCACAGGATCAACGTAAGAGAGCTTTTAATAATGGAATCCTTGTCCCATAAACAACACTTTATCTTTTGGATCATTGATAAGTCTGGCGAAGTCACATGTTAGATGAAGACATGCATGTAAAACAGTTCCAACTACCACAGCTCCAGCAATTATCTGAATTCATCATAATGTTCAGAGCAATCTCCTTTGATTGCCAGAATAAAGAGAAAATGAAGACAATTATGAAAATTCAAATTGTCATAAAATGGGACAATTGCTCTTGCAAGTGTAGAACGAAGCCAAGTTATTGTACTTCTGCGAACAGGTAGAAGTATCAGAGTCATGGTTAGCTTGAGGGTTTTCAAGCTCTTTGAACTAAGAGAAGTTTTATGTATAAATATATAGAAAAGGATCTCTGCTAGCTTGATGTGATGTGGTGTTGAGCGGCTGTTACGAAATGGAGTTGGAAATACTTCCTAGCTTTTAGAAGGAGAACTAGCTGCAACCTACACAAGCTCAAGACTGGATTTTAACACCTGACAAGCTTTTATGCTTTGTTCCTTCCTGGATAATTACAAGAACTGACCAACCACATAGTGCTAAAAGGTGATTCCTGAAAACGAATCCGTGTCGTGAAAACTAGACTTTATTTATTTAACACTTTTCTTAAGCCAACAAGGGTGCTCAAACATAGAAAAGAGATCAGATGAATGGACTCACTTAGGCAAATAGCACTTGCATCCACATCCTCTGAAGCACTCTCTGGTTTAACTGGTTTTTGAGGACCATAAATAAAACATGAGATACATTATACCAGTGATTGGCAACATAATCCTTTAATAGAATCACTAAAGTTCTATCCAGTCCTATGTAATCATGATTCAGCACCAGATGTAGCACAGGTTGCAACTTTATTTTCAGAGGCAATCAACTCTTCGCCCGAAACAACATCAGTTTGGCTAACTCAAAAAGTACTCATGCTTAAATATGTCAAGCAAACAAGAATAATAACTACTTATTACAGAAGAAGAGCTAAGCAAAGATTTTTTATGCTTACCTACTTGTCTCTCCAGTACCTTACTTGATAGATGATCCAAGCTTAGAAGTGTAGTTTATGATCCTTCTGTTATTGGGCATGTTCACTAAAAGCTTCTTCCTTAGCGTCAGAAGAAGCCCTTCTGGCTTATGTGCCAATTGATCTCACCAAATCCATAATCTCTTGTTATCTCTAGATCATATCTTTTAGATCGCTATCATTCGTGGACTCCTTTACCATAGAGTACTCAAATATGGGCTCCATTGCACATGATACTTGAGAAATTGCTTCACGCAACCCAAGAGATAGTTTTGCAGCATTCAAATCCTTGCATGCAGATGTAAGGTGACAAGCTTAGCATATCCTTGTGTCTTTTTAGCAGGGGCAAAACCGCTGATCCCCTTAACATATTCATGAACAGAACACATTTTCATAATCGGGATTGTACATACATGGCATCTCTATAAGTGGGGAAAAAAGCCCTGGTCCTGATTTCTCAAAGCAAGAAGACAAGAAATACTTAATTGAGCGTTTGCTTTTCAAGCAACTTACTTACAAGAATATTAAAGGCTATGCGTGCATAGCCTGAATGTAACTAAAATTTACAACTTTACAGTAGCAGCTTCTGGCCTTCGTGATCGTGCTGCCGGCCGATGAAAATAACTGGATCAGGAACGTCTCCATACTCATCGACTCCTTCTTCATCTCCACTACTAGGATTCTCTGCACCGTCGCTTGAAGAACTGGATGAAGTAGGCTCCTCAGTTTCTTCAGTTTCGTCCGAGCTGTCC
>JAANSK020274557.1:0-11392 GCA_011763485.2 Isoetes engelmannii
ATCCGATCCACTGGTGGCCTCTGGCAATCCTATAATCCGCAACTGCAGAGCTCTGTCGTCTGGATTCTCATTACTCTCCGGACTATCCGAAGGGAATGCTGGCATGAAATTCTCTACTGGCTCTGTCTGTCTGTGTTAGTATATCTAGTTCTCGGAAATAAAAGCCATGCCATTTGAAAGCAAGACAATGCCTAACTGTCCTTTATTGTTTTGGTCATGACTAGCTGAACTTGAATGGTATTTTTTATGCAAGAGATAAATGCAAAGTAGGCTAAAGGGTCAATTTCTATCTTAGATTTAACAAACAGTCAAATGCCATGTTTCATGTTTGGTGAAGAGGGTCCTATAGTTTCACATCTACCTTTAGTTTTCCTTGCTTTCCGTTTTTGGCACGATTCCATTTCCTCAACTTTCCTCTTTAATTTCCATACTTTCCTCGAATAGTCATAGACATGAGGACCCACTCTTTGGACTCCTGTTACTTTGCGTGGTGAGGATTCTGATTTCCTTTGACTTTATATAGCTTAATTAATTACAACCACAGTTAATTAATTATATAATTTCATCACAATTGACAAGCAAGGTTGTATCACATATTACAACTTAAATGCACCATTTGTTTTTGTGTTTGGAATATCCTAGGTTGCCTCAATTTGGTGTTTGTTTATTTATTTATTGTTCTTTTTTTCAATATGACCCATTTTTTTGCTAATAACTAGCTAATGGCATCTTCCTCCCTCTTTAGTGAATGTCAAGCTTTATGGGTAGACAACTGGATAAAAAACCTATTAGAACAAATTAGTTGTCCATCACGATGGCTTGTTGATGTCTAGGCCAATTGGTCTTCTGTGGATGATAAAAAACAATTCAAATCAATTCAATTAATTCTCTCCATTCTCTTCAGAAGTACATCATTGGTGCCCCCTTCCTTCCCCTCCCCTTTCTTTGGAAGGACATCAATGGTTTTTGTTCGATTTGATCAAAGAAATGTAGTGTTCAAACCATAAGTGCACGGTTTGTGGGCACCCCCAATAATTAGGAACGCAATAAAAAACCCGAGGAGTCATTAGGGTGGCCACATGTCATCGTGTAATTTGAAAATGGAGGGCAGCGGAGGCCAGTTTGGAATGTTCAAATTGTGCCTCCAATTTTTGCCATTTCCAGCTCGGAGGTGGAGGCCGTCTGATTGGAAAGGCTGCGGAGGTGGAGGCTTCCAAATATCTTGTGCATGTGGCCACCCTTATGGTTGCAACGCTTCGGGCCCTCGGGGCAGCTGCTGCGCACGCAACAACAGCGGCCACCGTTTAAGGGTGGGCATACGCGGCCTAGCTGCTACAGTTTGGGGTCTAATTACTCTGATGGCAAAGAATCTACGGTCGTGCTGTCTATCATGTGGACTATCTAGGAGCCATCTGGCCAGCCCACAACCGTTATTTACACCGGTTGAAGAACCCTTTGTAAATTTAACTTGAGGGTAGAACAAAGGGTTCAAAAAATATGAAGAAGAAAATTTTTTAACGTCCACGAGAACCCAATCGTAAGATAGAACAACTTAATTTTCCTATAGGATTTCCATAAGGCACTTTCTATACCAAAAAGGCATTTTCTATATATAATAACGTAGTGACGACCGTTACGCTTGAAATGGTGGAACAACGTATGACAAACTACCCCGTAGTATACCTCCACGTGGCGTACGTAGATTCGTTCCACCAAAGCTCCTTGACTTTTCACAATTCGAGCTCCAGGCTATGGCGGACACCGGATCTCCAACTCCGGCGGCTCCTTCTTCCCTTTCAATTGGGACGAAACCAGATTTATTCAGAGCCCATTTTACAAAGAGGCCTTTCCTGAAGCTCGTCATCTCTGGAAGCTTCACTGCTGCAATTGTTTTCTCGCTGCTGCTCCTCTTCTCCGACAATTATAAAGTGATCGTCTACCCAGTTCATCGTTTCTGTTCAAAATGGTTTCTTGGATTTTTTATTCCTACTTTCGGTGCTTCTGATCACAAAACCCTTCAATGTTGCTCTTCCAATTCATACGAATTAATCATTTTTTGCTTAGTTCCATCAAATTTTCTGCTGTTTCGCCAGATTTTTCTTCAATTCTTGATCAGATTTTTGGTTTTACAGGAATGGTTCACTCCGAAGAAAGTGAACAACATTCAAGCCGAGCATCCGCCATCGCCAAAGCCAACATTCACCTGTTCATTTCCGGCAATTTTCGAAGCAAAAAATCACGCCATACCGCCAAAAAAACTATCAGACACTCGAGCAGCTCCAATTTGTCCAGATTACTTCAAATGGATCTACCAAGATCTAGAACCGTGGAGAAAAACAGGAATCACAGAGCAGGACATAAGCGCAGCAGCCCAAAAAGGATTTTTTCGCTTCACGATTGTGCAAGGGAATCTCTACTCTGTTATGAGTACGGGATGTTTCCAAACCAGATTTATGTTTACTCTGTGGAGCATGTCACTTCTGGTGGAGAGATTTCCAGGTTTGATACCGGATTTAGACATGATTTTTAGCTGCGACGATGTGCCTCGAATCAGCCGCGCAGAACATGTGAATTCTAATTCGCCCAAACCGCCTCTCTTCAGTTACTGCACTAAAAGGGACACAATTGACATTCCGTTTCCAGATTGGAGCTTCTGGGGCTGGTAATTCATCAAATATTCACTTGGGCTCTGTTGTTTTTGCCAATTTCTTCCATCAAAGGCCTAAATTAAGCTTGATCCTTCCAAATTTGGCCCTATTTTACATACAGCCCTCCAAAATTTCGACTTTTGTACTTCTGATGGCTATAAAGAGATAATTTTTTATTCCAGCAGACCCAAATCGGAGCTAAAATCTTCATTTTTCCTGATCCGTCGAGCCAAATAGAGCTAGAGTTTTCCAAATTTCAGTCTTTCCAACCTGTTTCTTTCATTCAGGCCTGAACTTGGCTTAGATTCTTCACATTTAGAGTTTCGTTTTACGTTTTCTGATCAATTTCGTCAATAACAGATCGAAATCTATAGGAAATTCAGGTTTTTAACTTTCGTTATTTGATTCTTCAATAACAGGTCTAAGTTGAACTGCGTGGCTTCGTTATTACAGGCCGGAGGTAAACATTGATTCGTGGAATAAAGAAGGAAATGAGATTTACACAAAATCAGACAGATTAAAATGGAAAAACAGAGATCCTGTTGCACAGTATAAAGGCAATCTAGATGTGGGATCATGGGCTAGAGAGCAGCTCAAAACCTGCAGATCTGAAGCAGGTCATGAATATGCAAAAATCTATGGCCAAGTAAGTTCCATTTTCATTTTTACTTTCATCTATTTACCTTTTGAAAGGAGCATTTCCCTCTAATAAAACATTAAAAAATAACTTTTTTTTCTTCATTCTAAAATTAGACATGAATAGGCTAATGTAGAGTTCCTCAGTCCCATGGCTCTTGGTAGTCTATGTGGACGTTAAAATTCATTCTGTCTGTTTATTTGTCTGTCTATCTCGAGGTTTAACTTTTGTGATGCTTTGAAGGACTGGGGTGCTGCCAGAGCTCACAATTTCGAGGGATCAAGCCTTTCTGATCAATGTGATTATAGGTAACCTACGAACGTGCAAAAGTTATATAACTCTTTTGAGGTTCTTGTGGATTCACATCTTGATGTCATCTCAGATACAAGATCTATGCAGACGGAAGAGGGTGGTCTGTAAGTCTCAAATACATTATGGCATGCGGATCACCTGTGCTGCTCATAGATTCTGATTACTATGCTTTCTTTCGGCGTGGCCTGCTGCCCTTTGTCCATTATCTGCCTATTGAACGCACAAGTATTTGCAAGTCTATTGAGGGAGCAGTAAAGTGGGGAAATGATCATCCAAACGAAGTAAGCAATGCTAACTTTTATCTAAATCCATTTTTGTCTCCTTTAGAGCCATCTAGCATGTTAGAGATCTAAACCAAATCCCTAGTGTATGTAGAACTCCCATCCATATGTATAGCCGTCTAGCATGTTAGAGATCTAAACCAAATCCCTAGTGTATATAGAACTCCCATCCATATGTATAGCCAGTCCTTAGGAACGTACCTTCAACTGTAAATGCACGAAGCCAACAGTTTCCATTCATTATCAAAGTGTTTATACTTTTGTAATTCATAAACATGTGCAGAAGATTTGCATATCACAAGAGTTACTGTCATCATAATTTGATTACTGACTCCCCAAGCACTAGTGCAATCTGTAGTGTAGAATATCATTTCAACTAACCCTTGTTTGGCATTCTATATAGAATTTCCATTCATTGACATTTTGTAACTTCACTTAATACAGGTGGAGACTATAGGAGAACATGGACTAAACTTCCTGAAGCATGACCTCAGCTTTGAAAATATATATGCATATATGTTTCATTTATTGAAAGAATACGCGAGCTTACTAAGATTCAAGCCTCAAGTGCCTCCAGGAGCTCTACTTGTGAAGCCACATACAATATTATGTATGGTGGATCCGGTTCAAAGGGAAATCTTGGCCCACACTCTAGAAGACAATATACGTGCCGCTGAGCCTTGCTTTATGCCCCCACCTGATCAAGAACTCCTAGACAAGACCATTGCCTGGGAACAGACGGCCAAGTCTAATGCCACAAGGATATTCCTTCATTAGCTTAATTATGTTTTTCACAATAATTGTTTTATGGTGCAAAGCACATGGCTCCAGGCATTCAAGTATTGAATTTGATGTAATGCATCATCACATGGTGGACGTATAGTCCACGTTTATGCACCATGTTCGGGGTCAACAAGAGAGTTCTCGAGAGGTGCGGCATGTGGAGAGAGAATCTTTTATTGACCCTCTTCATTTTGTAGATATTAAAACCTTGTCCTCAAATATAGTGTTGTATGGTGCTCTCGTATTGTTGTTGTTACAATATACCATCACACTAAAATCCTTAATAAGTACATGAACTTTAGCTTTTAACTGACAATCAAATCCAAATGGTTGCAAATTTACAGTAAAGTTTTGACCCGTTGCAGTCGCCCTTCCGATTGAATAACGCATGTGCAAAGCACACCATGTAGTGGGAACATGTCAAAATGTGGTAGTTTGAAAAATTATGTAAATTTTTTGAAAATTTGAAAATTCAGAAATATTGTGCTATGGGGAGCAATGCTTTTAGAATATGCACAACATGGTGAAGGTCTTGCTGTGAACTTCTTCGAATGCAACAAGCAGGTTGCCAGATGGGCATGTTTTTAATTGTATGGTTGATTTTCTAGCATGTGGAGGTTGATTGAAGGAAGCCAAAGTTTTTGTTGAAATGTAACTAATTTAATGTTTTAGCTTTGATCTCTCTACATATATTGATGCATTTGATGTTAAGAGATCGATCGAGGGATTTGTTTACATTGAAGTCCAACTTGGTTTTGCCATCCTCACTATATAGGAGGAGCTTTAATTGTTTAATTGGCAGACTAGCACATCAACTATGAACATCACACAATTGCACATCACACAATCGAGTTCCATTTCACAAAGTAATTGATCCTAACTTGTTGGAAAGTACCGCAAATGTTTGAAATATATGGCTAGCTTTAGAAAGTTAGCTCCAAAATTGAGAACTTGGCAGCATCTTCTGATCACTATATGATAATTCTCCTGCCACTATCAATTCCATTTCTTTCTTGGATTGGTTGAAAGCTTCTGATCCAATGGTTCCACATCGTGTCTGTGTTCTCTCAATCTATATAATCTACATGTCACAGAGCTACGAATTTTCTTCCAATAGTAATTTAGAGAGGTCCAGTCTTCTCATTCTTCACCATCAAATGCAAGTTTTGCAAGTCGTAAGAAAAAGAAAAACGTTCTATCAGTGGCCATATTCAGTTAGGTCAATATTAAAGGCATCTTTCTGAAGTTTCCAATTCTACAATACGTTACGTTCTTCTTGTGTCCATTGTTTCATATACCATATACCATATAGTATCAAAGTTGTGTTTGATGTTGTTAGGTCTTCAAGCATCTTAAGCAGGTATAGATTCATGATGATGTCGAAAAGGCTGCTAGAGAGAGATGTCCTTACATTTATATTGGTGATTTGGTTGTAAACGTGATGTTTTCTGGGATTCGCAGGAAGTTTTGCGGGAGGGATAATTTTCCCTTCGGATCTCAAACCTGAGCTCCCAATTTCATGTATTAGTTTTGATCCAGTGCTCAAATACACATATCGCCCTTCAAAACGTAAGCTAAATTTCAGTAGGTTCTACATATTTAGGAGCCGCTTGCTCACTTTAAAGATGGGTTCATGTGACATAATTTTCGTCAATTTCAACCTTTCAATTGCGATATAAGCTTTTGCATGATGGAAACTTATTTTTCAATCATAGCTTAAAAGAAAACACAATTTATACTATATTAATGTGAACTTAAAGTTTTGCCAGCTATTGCATCACACAAGGGGCATGGATCTTTAATATTTTGCTTCATGCCAAGCATCAAAATATGCTTCTCTATAAATATGTTAAATCTATAAGGAAATCATCATTTATGAAACCCAAGTTCTAGCTTCGTACTGGATCTCCATCGTCATCACAACAAATAGTCCAAGCCACCATCATTCGTTTATCGCTGGCAACTTAAAAGTGTTCCAATCTCTTTCACTCAAACATGGCATTGAATATAGCATCAATAGAAGCTTTACCAAGATGTACACAATGCGTTAGAGGGCCACTATCTTCAGGGACCCATTGAAATCAAGATCTTGTGGAGTACTCTCTTTTCTTCTAGGATTCAATGTCATCACGATCTATAAGTGGCGACACATCATCCTTATAACAGTTAAAAAACAGAGCAAGATGTGGTGTTCCTTCTCCAATCTACTTACTCATGCGGGTGACGTTTCTTCCCGACGTTAGTTTTAGGACCTGAAACATATTTTTGGCTTAACCTTGGTCTTTTCACCATCTTCCCCCTCCCGTGACTTTTCTTTACCCTCCATGTTTAGCATCATTCTGGTATGTTACAGCGCGTATTACATCTATCCTTCTCATAATAATTGGGAGTGGATCTGACGGACTTGCTCAGAGTTTCAAATTTCATTGTCTTCACATCCCTAGAATTTGCTTAAGTTCACCTAGAGCAGTCATTCCAAACCTGTTTTCCAATAGACCTTTGCAATGAGCGAAACAATCACTATTGTTTGATATCATTATACAATCATCAACATATAAGGCTATCAAGCAAAAATTTTCTCCATCACTGTATTTATACAAGTTACCATCATTCTGTAATCGCTCAAACCCTTGTTTTTTTAAAAAATTATCCATGCAGAGATACCATTCACGCATTGATTGCCTTAAGCCATATACAGCTTTCTTGAGCTTCGAAACTGAATTATGTTCTTTCTCATAATCTGGAGCTTGCTTCATACAAATGTTTTCCTTTAGATCAGCACATAAGAATACAGTCTTCACATCCATATAGTGGAGTTCAAGATTTAACGCATTAGCAATTGCAAATAGCACTTTGAGACTAGTCAGCTTGACCACTTGAGAGAAGATTTTATTGAAGTCCTGTCCTTCCTTTTGAGAAAAATCCTGGGCTACTAATCTTGCCTTAAACCTTTGGCTGCCATCTCCATTTTGTCTACCCTGAATATCCATTTATTTCCAAAAATGTTAGTGTTTAATGGTTTTTCGACAACATTAAATGTTTTTGTATCATGAAATGATTTCATCTTATCTTCCATAGCTTTAATCTAGTGTTCACTTTCTTTGCAGTTTATTGCCTCCTCGTAAGATGTTGGGATGACTATATCATCAAGTATAGCCAATAATTGTTCTGGTGCAATATCTTCTGCAAATTTTTCAAACTTTTTACTTTTACCACCATTTGAACTTCCATATTTCCTTTGGTCAATAGGCATATCCTCTGTTAGCTTTTCAACCTGTATTTTTCTTCTTCCTGTAATTGTTTGGTTCACATTTTTATTTCTCCCTTGAGTTTCAGCAACATTTTTTGTTCCAGTTTGGATGTCATCTATGTGTGCATCATTCCTCAACTCCCTGCCTATTTGATCATGCAGATTTCATTAGTTTCATTGTTTACATCTACTGTTATGTCTGCATCAACTATGTCATCATCATCATTCTTTGACTTGTCAACTGTGGCATTTTTAGATGTTCCACTTCTTTGACAAGTTTTGTTCTTTTCCTATCTTTATAGAGGGTATGCTCATCAAATATAATGTCTCTGTTGATTACTATCTGATTCAATCTTGGCAAAAACATTCTATATCCTTTCATTGTTCATCATATCCAACCAAGTATCCTATCTCAGCCTTGTTATCCAATTTACTTCTCAACTCATCAGGTATGTGGATGTAGCCTAAACAACCATATGCTCTAAATAGATTGTAATCAATTTTTGTTTTGTTAAACCATACTAGGTCAGGTATCATACCTTTAAGACTTGAAGTTGGTATTTTATTTGTATGAAAACAGCTGTGTTGAATGCCTCCTCCCAGAAATTGTTTGGTAGACCAGAAGACTTCAACATGGATCTAATAGCAGCTAATAAGGTCCTATTTCTTCTTTCTGCAACTCCATTCTGTTGGGATGGATACATGCAGATCAGTTGCCTTCTAACCTCGTGTCATACAAAATAATTTGAATTGGTCAAGTAAGTATTCTCCTTTGTGATCAGACCTAATACATTTCACTTTTCTATTTGTTTGTCTTTCCATTTCAGTCACAAACAATTTGAGTGCATCAAAGGCTTGAGATTTTCTTGTTAATCCATATACTTTACACCTTCTGCTATAATCGTTCATAAAAGATATGAAGTATCTCTTTCCATTTCTACTACTCTTGTTCAGAGGGCCACACAGATCAGTGTGGATTAAATCAAGTATGCCCTCAGCTCTTTTCATTGATTTGAGAAGGGTAACCTACGTAGTTTACCCAGCATGCACCCTTCACACAAACACTGATTAGTTTCTTGTATATCACAATCAATATAACCTTTCTTTGCCATAAATTCACATTGTTATAATGTGTATGATGGGCCAGCCTGTTATGCCACAGTTCCATATCAGCCAGCATTATTGCATTTATTTCATCAATTGAGTTCACTCCATCAACACAATTGCCCATTTGAAACAAATTGTCCACTCTTTTTGCCAAGAATTTTAGTTGATCATTCATAAATACTTTACAGAACTTCTTCTCAAAGACAATATTATGCCCTAGATCCACGAGTTGGCAAACATAAATCAAGTTCTTTATTAAGCTAGGCACACAAAGTACATTTTGAATATCAACCAAATTTCCTTCAAGATCTATTAACTGTAGCATTCCACACCCATTGATCTCCTGTAATTATCCACTTCCTACTTGCACATGCTTTGAAATAGTTGATCTTTTGTCTTTAAGCATTTCTGAGGATCTCACTACTGATCTCTCAGCTCCACTATCAACTACAATCACAGAACGTTTGTTATTAGTGTGCGTTCCAATATTATTCAAAAAAGAAATACCATTTACCTCATCATATGTGCCTTCTTCCTTTGCTTCAGTTTTCTCTTGAGCAATATGCACACCTGCTGCTCCTCCTTTCTCCTTTTAAGGATAACTTATGTCACGTTTTCTGCCCCTTCCTCTGCATGAGTCATTTATGTCCTTTGGACTGGGGCATTTTGCTGCAATATGCCCCTTTCCCTTACAGCTATAACAGATAATACTGAAGCCGAGTTTTCGGCAATTAGGTTTAATATGGCCACTCTCATTACAATGATAACATATTGTTTTATCCTTTTTCAAATATGTTGAAGAAGGTAGACCCATTTTCTTCATCATTATACTTGAGATTTCTTAGTTCTTTCTCTATAATGGCTTTCTTTCTTAGTTCTTTTTTGAGATGAAGTTTTGTCTTCATAATGACTTAACATATAACTCCACATCTACCTAGGGGACATACCTCTGAGTTTCAAGAGAATAGTTAGTGCAATCTTGCTAGTTATTATCCCTTTCGCTTCTTTTATTTTGGTTGACAACACGCCTAAAGTCAGAGATCTTCCTGCAGCACTTGTTGCACCTGCTGCAACACTACTTCCAGAAGTAGCTGATGCAGCATTACCACCTTCAACAGCCACACTGCTACTACCTGCATCAATATTGGTAACCACTACACCTTCATTAGTAGGATCAACAATATCCCACAAATCTTCCACATCTAATGCTCCAAATCTTGTTGCCATCCGACCTGGCTCTGATACCAATGATGGGAAACAAATGTATATTATCAAGCACTTAATGCTTCTCTTCTGTTTTTCAACAATAGATTTTGACAACAAAGAAAGTTCTCAATCACACCTTCTATCTATTCATTCAACTTCTACTATCAAATGAATTATTCTAAGAAACATTATTCATTTGATACTAGTAAAATTAAAGACTAGTTAAAACCTCTTGAAGAGCCCGAACCAGCTCGAGCTGAACAACTTCCTGAATGAATATAAAGGTATACACATTTGTACAATATATAGGGCCAGATCCGGCTGTCTCAGCTCGGTTTCAGCCGATTGGAGAATCGTGTTCTTCCTCCCTTTGTTCAAGGAGGCTTTCCATATATTCAAATATATTTACCTCCATCCTATTGCACCGTCTTCAACTTTTAAGGCCTTATGGTTCAGACTTGCTTTTGATCATTTTAAGTAGTATAATAAGGTTCACCATCAAACCTTTAAGTTTCAAATAAATACATATTGCTAAATCTTCATTGACTCAATCAACTGTGCTTGCGCAGTATATATCAACATGTATTCAATTAATAGCATGTTCAAACTTACTGATGACCTTTTCATGTTTAGCTGCATAATTTCAACATAACTTGATGTCATTCATACTGTGTTAGTTGAAGGTGATCATCAAGCTATTGCATGCGCATATCCATGCTAGAAGTACGTTCTTTTCAAGTTGCATTTTCATTAATGTGGTCACGAAGACTCTATTTGTTCTGCACGACATGGAAGCTTAGTTGTATTACCTTCAACATTAGCCTGGACTTTCCTCTAAATCTCCTCAGATGCCCGATCTGTTGTTTCTTATGAGCGGCTTGCTGCTATGTTTGAGTGCCAGCCATAATCCTGTCTAGCCAAGTGTGTTCACTCATCTTTGCCCTGACATCCTTTTCTAGGGTAAACTTGTCAGCCTTGCCTGAATGGTATGTCTTGGGAATTGGAAAATAATCTATGATAGCTTCTAAAAAAAGTTTAGTTGCCATGTTGGACCCGCCCTGCGCCACTGTATCTATGTGCAAGTCCATAGGATTTGGGGATATGTCTATAACAAGTTTCTCGGGAGGGGGGTAGAGAAATTTTACGAACGGTCTAGGGGGAGGGGAGG
>JAANSK020274568.1:0-11392 GCA_011763485.2 Isoetes engelmannii
CCCAAGAACTATTTCAAATAAGATGCCAGGTTTACAATCACAAGCACTGCCCACCGAAGGTGGGCAATTTGCTAGTTTCATAATATTGTAGTCATTGTGTTAGTGCCCTCAGTAGACTAAAAAAGAACCTCAAATTTGGTGGCCGCCCAGTTAGGGAAGAATTATAGCTGGGTAGTGCCTTGGTTTGCCACCTTATGTGGGACATCACCTTTAATTGGACGACCGCCGAATTAGGTGTTCTCAAGTCATATGGGCAGCTACTCATGTCAATGACCTACAGATTACCAATTGATAAATATCAATGTCCGAAATATCAAATGGTAATCTGTAGGTCTTTGACATGACTAGCAAGCCACTTTGTTGGGATGTCTTCTGAATATCTTGCGGTTGCCCAATTTCAACAGTGTAACCACTTCAGCGATCAATAAACATGTGTTAATAACATAGCTTGTTGACTTGTGATTTTTTGCCAAACATCTGACACCATTTCGAACCGCGTTTTTCCATGCCGCTGTTGAACCTTTACTAGGACAAGGAAATTGTGGGGCGTGGATTTCCAAGGGGTTCGGCTCTATGTCATTTCAAGGGAATTCCAGATGGCATGCTTAGTATTGGCATGCAGGAGGTGCTCGAATGTGGACTCTTCCATGGCCTAGCACTGATGCAAACACTCTAGGAGGCCAAAGGGTCTTTTGTCATTTGTCCAGGAAAAGATGCTTGTGAACCATGAACAGAGGAGACACCATTGGCGTCAAAAAAGTGATGCACGGGGGAGAATACCCTTGGGGAGGAAGCTGGAGTAGTCAAGGGTACACCATTGTCACATGGAGATGAGCATGGGCAAATACTTGCGGCATGTGGAACTGCTGGGGTGCCTCTTACCAAATACACTCTTATCGATGAGGTGTGTGAGATATGGCATTCATGTGATGCCATCTTGGTGGGAAGGGGTTTCATATCCTTCATCGATCTGGAGGATGTCGTCTGTGACCAATACCTTGGCATGAAGTGCATGGGAGTGACTGTAACTGAGGGTTGCTCCCTTCTTGAGGATGTGAACTTGCATTGCATGGGGTGCCTCTACAGTCCCAAGCCTGGTGGAAGACTGATTACATTGTTGTAGGTGGCGTGAGGGTTTCCAAAATCTAGAGTGCAAAGGGAGAAGAGCAGGATGAGATGATCTCAAGCATTGGCAATTCTGAGATCGTGAAACATACAAATTATGAGAAGCGTAAGTACACAATGCGCAACCGTTAGCCCAGGAAGGTGAGGCGCGTCCCCAAGGTGGACTATGTGACTACCATTGAAGCCATCTTAAAGTTCGAAAAACTTTGTGCTGCAGAAAAAGGTGTTGCGAGAAATTCACAAAAGTGCAAACCATCAACATGAGATAGGATTTTTATTCCATGAAATCCTTTGATCGTGTCACGTATGTGTATGACATGTTTGAGAATAGTATGATGGGTCACCATGTTGAGAAGCTAATGCTACATGGAAGATGGGTATGCGAGAAGGCTTGGTAACTGGGTTAGGGCATCTCTAGGTCAGCGTACCTCAAATAGAAAGCTGAGTTGGGGGGGGGGGGTGCCTGGAAGGCCGAGCATGGGAGAGTTGGATCCATGAAACCCAGGGCCTCAACCCTAGCTTCAACAACAGTATTCTCAATGTGATCGATAGTAAGAAAGGAAGGGTTGATATGATGTTCGAGGGAGTGGCCTTGCATGTAACAACCTTTATTGGATATGATCAAGTGAGAAAGTCATCCATTGTGTCTAAACCTTGATACCATTAAGGAGAAAGTTAAAATAGACCTTGACCTTTAGCTAAAAAGGTAAAAGGTAGAAAAGGGTATTGTTACCTATAAATAGAAGGTCGACTTTGAGAAGTGATATCTCCACGACTACAATTTAGAATTCAACGATCTTTACCTTTCTGGAAAGCCTTTGAAGTCTAGTTTTCGAATTGGGCTTATTTGCCAGTGGATTCCTTACGGTCTGGTACATATGGGTGCATAGGGGTCTAAGCTGACTGCACAACTAGTTCTCCCTCTTTCTGTGGTCAGCAATCTATGGGCTAAGCTTTTTGCGACCATTGTTGAGAGAAAATTGAGCTCATGGACAAAATACAATGGAGTAAAAGCTCGTGGGCAGGCTAGTTTCAGACCACAACATTCTACAATAGATTAGGCGATAACTTTGCAGGCTATTGTTGAGAATGTTAAGGGGAAAAGGAAGCCTCAATTAATGGTATCCGTGGATTATACCAAAGCATTCAATACGGTACCATGAGATAAATTGTGGGCAAGGGTGGAGGTTCGTAATGTGCCTGTGGAACTAAGATCAGCTGTGTTGAACCTCTATGGTAAGGTCTTGGTTGAGTTGTCATGGCCATGGTCAGACATATGCACAGAGTGTATAAACAGCAATGTTGGTGTAAATCAGAGCTGCCCGCTATCTTCCACCTTATTTGGCATATTTATTGATGAATTAGAGGATTGGGTCTTGTATCATGGTGGCACGGGAGCCCCATTAGCTGAATATGTCATCTGTCTTTTGTTGTATGCAGATGACGTGGTGCTTATAGCAGAAACAGGCAAGGATTGGAAAGACATTTGGAGATACTTGCTGAATTTTGTGGGAAAATGGGTCTGGAGGTGAATAAAGCAAAGACAAAGGTGATGGTAGTAGGTACGCGGGCCAAAGATGTGTCTCACTATGATGGCCATCAGCTGGAGACTGTCACATCCTTCAAGTATCTGGGGGTGATATTTGAAAGCATCTATAGATGGAACCAGTGCATTGATCAGAGATACAGTAATGGCCTAAAGGCCTTGTGGGCACTTCAAAGGCAATGTAAGGCGGGTCATTTATGGGATTGGTCGATGAAGAAGATGCTTTTTAAAACCCTGGTTCAAACTGTGACGTTATATTGATGTGAAGTATGGGCTCCTGGTCTTCCAGCAAATCTGTGGGCTACAATTGAGAAGTTGCAGAAAAAGTTTCTATACTCTGAGTTTGGAGTTAAGCTCCAAACGCCATATGCTATGATGCTTGCGAAAGGGGGTCTGCTCCCATTAGAAGGGGAAGCCACCCTGAGGTTTGCTACATATATTGCTAAAGTCCGACACATGGAAGATGATCGGCTGCCCAAGGTCACCATGTTAGCTAGTAAAGATAAAGGTTGGTACCGAGATGCAGAAACATGGCTGGCTAAGTGGGACTTGAAAATGGAGGACTTGGAAGGCAGTAAAGAGGAAAACCGTATGTTGGTGCAGCAACGTATCTATGATAAGCTATGGAGAGCTCCAGAGACTAAAATGCTATTTTACCATAGTACTATAAATCCACAACTTAAGGAAGCTAGATATCTTGTTGATGGTATTCCCTTACATTTCGGGCATGTACTGGCTCGCATGAGACTCAGCTTTACCAGAAAATAGAGATGGGGAGATGGCACAGAATACCACGTGAATATCGGGTATGTGAATTATGTGATGCGAGGTGCGTAGAAGATGGAGGCCATACGCTGCTCTATTGCCCAACATATGTTGAGGTTAGGTAGAATTAAGTAATTACCGTATCCACCTTGCTGGAACTGATTAACTTGCCAACTAGGATAACACTTCACTTCACTACACTTCACTTCTTCCAGTTTCCAAAGTCTAGTATTATCCTGTAGTATTTTCCTTATCTTCTTGCTTGATCATATCGATAAGAGGAGCTCATGTAACAGCAGTGGTTGGTGGCTGGAAAGAGCGTATCCTTATCCAGTCATGCAGATTGGCAGCTTGACTTGATGACAACTTTTCTAGTTGGTCCGGTTGGGTGGTAAATTGAGCATCCGATATTGTTTTTCTTTCTACTAACTTGATGTTTTACAGGTTAATATCTTTATTCGTATCAGCTGAGCTCTACGGTGGGCATGAAGAATCTTATAAGCATTGCATAACTTTTGCTCTCGGCTCGTGGATGCTAATCCATGTACTATTTGTTTGGTCCAACAAGATGAACAAAAAAGATTCACAAGGTTGTTTGTTCCTTTTGGTGTTAATTTGAATGGTTTCAAGCATTGCCGCCCTATCATTGGTCTCTACAGGACGTTTTTAACAAGTAAATACCAAGGGATCTTGCTCACGGCAACTGCTGTCGATGCTCGTGGGGTTTGTTTCCACTAGGGGATGGGTTGGCATTGAAAATGACAGCAATTGGAGCTGGTTTTTGAGTTATTTGGATGGTTGTTTGACAATAAGCACACAAGTCGTATTCCTATCTGACCGACCGAAAGGAATATTAGAGCGCGTATCTGATGTGCTTGGAAAAAATGCATTACATGGGTATTGTTTGAGGCATCTAGCAGAGAATTTCAAGGAGGAGTTCAAGAGCACAGAATTGGTGAAATTATTGTGGAAAGCTGCTCGAGTGGAAACAATTCCTAAGTTTGAAGAAGTACTTCAAACAATAAAAACAATATAAGCCGAGACTGGAACTTGGTTTGCTTGACGAGGGACGCCACTCCAAATTTTGGTAGAATCTCACTTTCTTGGGTACATGTTTGGCCATCTTACCTCTAATATTGTTGAGGCTTTGAACTCTTCGTTGCTTGATGCAAGAGACAAGCCCATCTTGTCCATGTTGACTATGATACGTGACAAAATGATGACATGGTTTTATGACCAAGGAAATGAAGGGTATGGGGCATGGATGGCTGCAAGACAGAGTCCATTTGCAGTTGTAAAGGAAGTTGATGATGAGATCAAAGCTGCTATTGCAAGAGCACGCTACTATAGAGTACTTCCATCCACTGATTACATTTTCAAAATAGTTACTGCAAAGCATGAGCATGTCGTGAACTTGCAAGTTGGCACGTCCTCTTGTTTGAGGTGGCACAATTCTGGTATTCCTTGTGCACATATAGCTGCATCAATTTTATTCAAGAAACAACAAGTCCAGATGTATACATATGAGGCTTATCGATTGAACTTGTATTGTGCCACTTATGAAGGGATGATCAATCCTGTACCTCATTGTGGTGAAGTTGAAGCAACCACATATATGCTTCCTCCACAGATATCTCGGTTGCTAAGATGTCCAAAAAAGAGAAGAATTAGATCGGTAGTCGAAGAGGAAAAGAGAACAGTCAAATGTTCAAGGTGAAAGCTTGTTGATCACAATCGTAGAACTTGTAGGATTGCCGATTGAAATGACAGAATTTTCATTTGCCATTGAATTTGATGTAATGCAATGTAAACTTGGACATTGAATTTTGATGTATTCATTTTTACATGTAGGTGCTCTATTTGGATCATCAAAGCAATGGCCACACCCTGAGGGTTTGAAGATTTAGCAAATATCAAATTGATTATTCATGGAGTGAATTTAATAAGTTGGTGTTTTGAACTGGCCATCACTCTTTGGTCATGATGAGAATGCATCCTACTATGGTGTGGCCGACTATTTTTCTATATAAGTGGCCCGCCGGGGGCACTATATAACACCCTGGAACTTATCATGTTGAAACTTTCATCAAGTCAAGGGCTGGATAGTCATTCATATTCAAATGATAATTTTCCAGCAAGATAGACCCCCTAACTTCTGAGCGGACTTTTTAAAACCTGTAATTGATCTATGTACTGGGCAAATCCAGTGCAAACCACCACGCTTCAACCATAGGCAGATATATGTTTTGCTATCTTTAAGAATTAGAAAAAAATTATTGGGGCACCAACATGTTACAGTACCATTCCCATTGGATAAGAAAGGATATGTTCCAACAATGCCATATGGGCCAAGCTTTGCACAGGCCATTGACCGATGTCAATTGTGGCCAGTATAAAGCCATTCATGTTTGTAGAGGGGAAGTATTGATCGAGGCTATTTGCATGCAATACTTCATACTAGCTGTTAAGTCTTAGATGAATAGATTCAACACTACCTGCAAATGGTCTTTGATCTCCTTAGGTAGAGCAAGTCGTTTCTCAATGAGTCAAAGAATTGATTACACATTGGCAGGAATCCTAGGGTGAGGGACTCCACCTTGCGCTTTGTCATTTCTTTCAAGGTTAATTTGCCAGTTTAGCACTCCTGCCCTAGCACACGTGCACTATATCCAAATAATTTTTTAACACTCATTAATTGTGTTCTCTTAACCTCAAACCAAAGCCATATGAACCAAGGTTGAAGAAGTAAAAAACCAAATTAAAAACTTTGTATATCTCATTACAAGTATTTCAACTGAATATTACAATTCCAACTTTTGGAGAAAGACCAAAAGACCAAATTGAAAAAACCACAACTAAGCTTTCCCCAAATTAGGAATGGAGCCACCCCCTTTGAATACATCACAGTTCATGTGTGGAAAATGACAGAAAAAATATAGCAACGGTGTCGTTCCTATTAATCTTAGAAGACAAAACTCACATTATTTGAAGACCACATCATCTTCACAGCCATCTTGAGCTCCAAAGCGATGGACTATGTAGCCAAAGATAGGACAATGGGCAACAAAACGTATCTGGAAATGGCTTTCTAGATAGGGTATGGTATGCCGGAAATGGCTAGCCAGAAATGGTATGCTAGAAATGGCTAGCCGGAAATGGTATGCTGGAAATGGCTAGCCAAAACTGGTATGCCAAAAAACGTTGGAGCTAATATCACAAAAAAATGGCTCGTGCAAAACGTGTATTTATACTGCTTTTTTGTAATAGTTTTTATAAAATTTGGGTTATGTATTTAATTCATCGTCTAAAGTATGTAATTACAGAGCGCGCACCATTTATATTTTACTCCAGTGTGTTTTAACCATAAGTGTAACCCATGTATGTATTTCTTCTGGAGTATTCTCGAGGTATTTTTTCTGTGCTTCACATGCAGCCAATGAGGAGCTCTAATTTAGGGTTTCACAAGAGCTTAGCACTACTATGGCGTTCCGACGACTGCACCGTCTGCCTAAGACAGACTTCCTTTCCTTTTCTACCTTGAGTACTCTTAAGCCCTCTCCTTGCGGCCAAGTTCTCCGTTTGAGTAAACCTTCTCATGGCAGCCAACTTTCCTCTCGCATTTTGCAGAGGCCAGGAGCTTGTAGGGCATTCCATTCCGGTATCCTATTTGCTTTCAGTTTGCTTACCGGATCCGACCTTGTTGCTTTCAGATAGCCTACTGGATTGCCAGTTACAGTGATATTTGGCAAAGATGAATTTGGTGAGAGAGTTTTTTGTCTTTAGCAACAAACAACAGGTGAAAAAGATGATGGTCTATGTTTCATAAACGAAATTTAAGAGATGGTTTCTCTATTGTGGTATGGTGATCCCGACATGTAGGATTTCTTAAGGCTTGTTTGGGCCTTAGGAATCATGGTTGCTACTACTATGCTGAGGCTAACTCATTTTCCTGCTCTAACACATATAAGACAAAAATCTGTGCCATTTTGGCTGTCTATGCAGTTTCAATTTTGTTGGGCCTGATCTATTACACTGGAAATACCCTGTTGGTAAATAATGTAGAAGGTGAGGCTACCTTATGCTTTGGATGCAAGCTACTGAATAATACATGCTGATACAACTTCAAACATCACATGCACCTGGAGGGCAAATTTTTCTAAGGTTCGTATCTTATTTTAAAAAGATTGCATGATGGCGAACAGTTTAGCTTCACTTGATATACATATCGTGCTTGCTTTCTAGAGATCTTTGAATCCAGGTTTCCATGAGTGAATCCAGGTTTCCATAGGGTTTTATACGCTGCTTTAAGCGATTAAAGTACAAAAGCATATGTGATAACTGTTGAGTAGATGTTATGCTACAATAGTTTCTTAGAGTATACAATAGTTTCTTATCTGAGATTCTATAAATGCTGCTTGAATGAGTTACTTCTGATTATTAAATGCTCTATAAGACAATTTATTTAAGGGATGTCTTGAATTTGCAACCATGCTTCAGTTCTTAGAATGTAAGATGGTCATATGCTTGAGACTTTGCATATTACTTGTTCAAATACCATACTGAGATCTATGACCTGCATGTTAATAGTGCTGCAAATGCCTTCATTGATAGTAGACAGTTGTACGTACATGTACATGTGTCTTTGTACCCTATCTATGCTCCTAGTTAGTAGTGTTGGGCAAAAGCTACATTTTGGTGTAGTTGGAGATAGTGTTGTGTTGATTTCTAGCTTCTGTAGCTTGTCTTCATGTTGCTTAGCTTCTTAGTAGCATTCAAGGATGATAGTGAGAAAGTTTTACGATGCCTCAATAGACCTGGTATGCATCTTTGATTTTGGAAGTGGGGTTTTAATAATATTGTCACCAACTTACAAGAAAGAGAATGCAGGTTGGTGAAGACGATGAAAAACTTGTAGAGCGCATCAAGGTTCTTGCAGTGAATACTGGAATGGAGGACAAATGGAATGGAGGACAAACGTCCTGTTCTTTGTGTAGATGGCTGGCTTTGCATATTAGCAGCAGAATCGCTATGAGTTGGCTCCATTTTTGCATACAGCAGATGCTGGCCAACACAAGTAGGAATTAATCCTGCATTGCACTAGCAGATGCTGGCCAACACAAGTAGGAATTAATCCTGCATTGCACTGGTCCATTTTCTGTCAAGTTGAAATGGATGCTATGTTCATGTGGGGGTATGTTCAAGTCCAGCCAATGTAATAATAAAGATTTTTATTGTGCACATTGAATGCCGTCTTCTTTTTTCCAATTCCATTTCTTCTTTTTTCCAATTCCATTTGTAGTAGAATATTAACCATGTAGTAATGTATAACATTTGGCCCCGAAGGGGCTGCCGAACATTTTGGGGTCGCAAAAAAAAATTTCGCACAACATTTCCTACAACATTCGCACTGATATTGTACAGCTTTTATATAAACTTGGCACATTAAACCATTGAAAGGGAAATTTATTATATTTAAAAATTGAACCATCGAATTAAACCCCCCGACCCATTAGTTGTTTCGCTAATATTCGCGCAGGGCATTTAGTGATTGGCGAGGAGCCTCAAACACATACACACGTATTTGTATACATTGCACATCACAAACTTTGGTTTCATGTCGTATTTGGAACTGACAGTTAACTAAAACTTACTAGAAAATGAGTCGGGCTTAATGATGGCCAAGATTGCCCAAAATCCACATCCAACGGTCCGAGCCAACCGTTGGACTCCCTGCGCGAATATCAGCAAAAACAATATCAGCAAAAACAACTGAGGGATCTAGGGGGGTTTAATTCAATGCTTCAATTTATAAATATGATAAAAGCCCCTTTCAATGGTTTAATGTGTCAAGTTTGTACAGAAGTTATACGTTATTAGTGCAAATGTTGTATGGGATTTTTTGGCAGCCCCTTCGGGGCCAAATGTTCCTCGGCCCCTGCACAACTTGGTCTTTGGTGATCTCAAACGTCCAGCTCCTGGTGCCCCCCATGGAATTATGATCCTTACAAAATTCCCTCCCACAAAAATACTTCATAACTTTGCATTTCCTATTCTATTATTACTCCTTTAATGCCCCCTACCTACCAAACATCATAATTCAAAACAAAGCTTTTGTCTAAAACAATGACAATACTCAAGGCAACGGTGTCGTCCCCATGCATATGCCTAAAGAATGTAAGTTTGACAAAATCTGGCCTTGCATATGCAGACGGACATGCATCATCGAGAGTCACCACAACATTCGAATAACTTATAGACTATAGGTATATATACTAAATTAAATGATCGTTGCTAAGTAGTCGTTTCATTTTCAACTAAGCGGGGTATGGAACGGCTAAACATGCCCACTATATCATGCATCATTAAGAAAATTAAAATTGGGTGGGTTACAAAAATGTCCGTATATTACGGCTTGATCTTCATGTGTGATTTAAATATCAACATAAATAAGAGACCTTCATTACATCAACTTGCATATATTGTTTTCGTAGGATTTTTCACAAGTGAGAAATGGCTGCGACACTACGTATGACTTCTCCAATTAATTGCAATCTATGCAGTTACCATTTGACGCCTGTAGTATTTGCTTTGTGAGTAACAATCTAGTTTCGCAATGATCTGGCTTTCAACCAGATAGTGTGATTGTGACGTCCTCCACTCGTATACGATGCTCCCATCATATACAAACTGGAGATCCCCTCTTGCTAGCCTGGCTAGCTAACAAGAGGCCGTCCACCTGAAGTCGGACTTTTGATGGTGAGCAAGAGTCCACGTGGAATGAATGGACGTGTCATTTCTCCCGTCATCCCTCAGGATCCCCAGCTGCGAAAGCGCATGAATGTCAGCACAATAACCATCACACAACATAACCACCACGAAGGGTGGGATCACCATAACAAGATACATCATTACAATGAATATAACATAACACCAACAAAGTCAAAATCCTACCCAAGGCTCATACTTAGGGATGGACTGACGGCTTGGGTCCCCAAAAGTCAATGCAGATAGAATTCATGGCAATGGAGTTGGCTAACATAGAATATGGTCGTTAGGTAGTCCACTCCATCCGCCCCTCCTGTGTATACTTTGCAGATAGGCTGATAAGTCTTGGGACCTGACCGTAGCCTGCCGAATGCATAGCCAAAGGGGCTACTTCTGAGTTGCATCTCCTCAGTCCCGATGAGGCAGGAAGGGACTTTTTTCCTTCCAGAGAATCCATGCCCATAGCAGGCGAGCTAGAGGGCTACCACTGCCCATATACGACTTGAACCCCATTGAAGGTGGCGCCACCTAAAAGGGGTCGAGTCCATACCAACAGTCTCACGCAGTGCATATTAGTATTATGCCTAGCTCACAGTGTTCCTCGGTAGGCCTTACACACCAGAGGGATCAACCGCTATGGGATAAGTTCCTCCTATAAACCGGTCTGGTCCTTTCATCCACAACACAGGGGCTCTTACGCACATGCCGCCATTAGTTGGAAACTAATGTGTTTAATCTAGGAACATCAATTTAAAGGCTCTGGGTCTCTACCCCCTTTTTCAATACACAAGAGGTGTGAAACAGAGATAACATCCATCACATCAAATGAATTGAAATACTGCAATAGGTCTAATCTATCTAATCTAACATACTATGTTAGGTTCCTTCATTAGAGGGCTGAGATCTTGGGATCTAGAGTTTCTCTAAAGCTAAGAAAGGATGCAAACTCGTCCTAATGCCGGTCGAGAAGCTGGCATTGCATAACACTACAAGAAAATCGGGTATCCCGCGACGTCTAGTCGCCACGTCTTTGCGTCGTCGCGTTGCAAATTGCAACGCCGCGTCGCTCAGACGTTGCGACCAGCAACGCCGCGTTGCCCAGACGTCGCAAGCAACGCCCACGGACGTCGCCTGGGATGGGACGCGACGCGGAGGCGACGCGTGGCCGACGTCTGCGACCACGTTGCCAAA
>JAANSK020274579.1:0-11391 GCA_011763485.2 Isoetes engelmannii
TACTATGTAGCTACATCTATTTATGGCTTGCTTCAGAGATCCATACATGGAAAGTGGAATTGAAACTTACCCATGACTCCACAGCTGAGGACTCCCTTGGTGGCATGAGAGCATCAACTTGCCTCCTGGCCATCTCCAAATGCCGATCACCAGCGGCGTTTGGAGATGGCCGATCGAGCAAGGGCGCCTAGAAGGAGGAAAAAAATACTAACAACAAGAAGGCCGGATGCTTGTTTATATACTCAACAGACGTCGCATGCGACGTCAGTCAACGGTCACCTCTGACACGTCACGACAGATTCAGACGCCACGTCACGTGTCTGTTGGCCACATCATTTATCCGTTGGCCACGTCCTCTATGTCGCATGCGACGTGATGTCGTGATCAGCAGACAGGTGCCAGAGTGGATGCCACATCAGAAAAATGTTGCCACATTATGCTCACGTCCTCCACGTCGCATGCGACCTGACGTCGTGGCCAGAGCGGATGCCACGTGAGATAAAGTTTGCCACATCATGGCCAATGACCATGTCATCCACGTCGCATGCGACGCGACGTCGGCGAATAGACGCTTGGCGACGTGGGTTTGGCAACGTGGTCGCAGACGTCGGCCACGCGTCGCCTCGACGTCGCGTTACATCCAGGCGACGTCCTAGGGCGTCGCACGCGACGTCTCTGCAATGCCACGTTGCGGATCGCGACGTCTGTGCGACCTGGCGTTGCAATTTGCAACGCAACGTCGCACAGACGTGGCGAGTTGGCGTCGCGGGATACCCGATTTTCTTGTAGTGAGATTGCAGGTATAGAACTCATAAAGTAATTCTGGCATGACCTCAGCTTTCTTAAGATGCGATGAAACCCAACTCTATCTCGTCAAAGACACCTAGATAAGTAAGGCATTGTCCGGATGCATTGTCAAGTTGGAAAAGAAGTGTACAGGGAAGGGCCTTGAATGATGGTCCAGGCAGTGTGGTCAATATATCAAGCAGACTTGTGCCTGACAGTGACACCTTCGAGGTTAGTGCCGGACGTCCATATATGGAGTCCGGGATGGAGCTTTTTTTGGTGGTATTTTCGGCCATCCGTTATCAGCCAGGTGGTATTTTCGACCAAAAAGAGTGGTATTTCTGGCCCAAAAAATGGTTTTTCTGGCCAAAAACCAAGCACGAAACTGCGCGACGAAGCTGATATGTTTGGTCGGATCATCCATGCAGCTCTGTGGACGGGTTGACCTGCTTCAAAAGCCCTTCAAATCACTTTGTATACCTCTATAACACCGATTTGATGAAGAGAGGAAGCGATTTGAGCTCAGATAGAGCCGGATCGATCAAAAAATGCCCCAAAAATCGAGCTTAAAACTGCGAAGTGTAGAGTGGCTGATATCAGGTGGCCAGAAATACCAAAAAAAAAGTCAAAAAATACCACATCCCGGACTCTATATACGGTGTCCGATAGGGCCTGCAATGCAAAGTTGAAATCTGTATGCAATTTTATTGAGATATTTAGAGAATCATACAGGCATTTCAGAATCCAAAGGAGACAAAAGATGAGTGGGTCAGAGGCAGATGTTGAGAAAGGAGTTGAGTAGAAAATTGAGGACATTCCTTTGGATGAGCTCGCAAATAATCTTGAAGACTTCATTCTTTGTGTGCGTCGTCTTCATGGCAAATATTATCCTCCAGATTCGTAAATATTTTCATCCATATTGTTATATTGCTTTATTAGTTGTGTTTGATGTTTAGTTGTGTATTCAATATGCAGCAGATTTCAATAGGACTTATTAGTTTTATTTGTGCAGGTTGCAAAACTTGTATCGAGGCTTCAATAGGATCTTGCATTGTGCGCAAGATGCAAGGATGATGCATATTAGAGTGGAGGAGAATATCATTGACATTTACAAGGATGTTAAGTTCTGTAAAGCACGCAAGGCATTGGATGTTGCAATGCATGAATCACCTGCTTGTGGTTACGTTCCTAAGCATAAAAAATCTGATATTTCGAGTAGGGAGGATCAGGCTAAGATACTGGCGCATGAAGCACATCAGGTGACGTCTAATTTAGGTCTTCAAAAGCGGTTTGCCTTCTACTACGTGTCACGATTTCTGATTCGTGGAGGGAAGGAACTCTGAAGGTGCGTGATTTTCAATTTTTGATTAGGAAGGACTTTGTAAGGGAGTATTTGGAATAATGTGAGATGACCAGCAAAATTTGGCAGGAGATATTAATAAATGTAAGCTAGAAGACTTCCTAGAGCTCGTCAGGTGTTATGAAATTGATGTGATTGAGTGCTGGAGGCACTTAGAGTTTAGGCCTCAAAGTATGAAGTAAATGATAAAATTGGTGGTAGATACATTTTCCTGCAGGCCATCAATCAATCATCTTAGAAAGGAAACTTGATATTCTGTTAATCATATCTCTTCGAAGACAATTGGTGGTTGGCAAGGACATGGTTGCAATCTGTCATATTGAGGGTAATTACAGGAACAAGAGTTGTAGAACCACTGCAATTACGCAGATGTGTGTTTCTGGCGTGCCCATTGAGGTGGGCATGAAGATTACTGGGCATAAGAATCCAGGCTCATATCAAAGGTATGATCAGCGGGAAGTCGTTGTCTTCCGGTAACGATTATCGCAATTCCTTTTCTGAAAATGTAAAGACGTTGAGTGCTGGTTTGTGCGGCAATGGTGAGAAGGCTGCTGCACTTGCTTCTGGTCCGCTTCATGGTATTTCCAATATTTGTTCTTCTGATAAGTTGATATATTAGTCTCATGTTGTTTCATTTTCTTAATTCAAACGATTTTTATGTTGTATATTAATATTAGTTTCTTTCTATTTAGTTTCTGGTAATAAAGGCTGTTATGTATCTGTCTTGATTGATGATGATTGCATGAACGATTTTGAGCGTATGTTAGAAAAGAAGCCATCATTGAAGAAGTATTTCTATGATGAAAATTTGGGGGCTGGCGGAAGAGTTTCAATTACAGTAAAACCATACAAAATATCTTGATAACAATGTCGGAAGTATGAGTGATGCAGGATCTCTGGTTAGTCCACTATAAGTATTACTTCATAGCGTTCATTCTCAGTTATTTTAGTATGTTATTTTTATTATGCTCAATTGACAGTGCGGGAAATGATAGGTAGTGCAGGAAGGATATAAGAAATGTTACAGAATAGTGATGGCGCATAAGGATTGTAGAATAATACATAAAGATACTGTTGTTTTTTCTTAAACATAGCCTTTCAAAACTGTGAATATGAGATTTTTTAAAACTATGAAACTAATCTTTTCAAAACTTTGAATATGTGAGTCTGGAAATTTTTAAAGCTGTGAATATCTGAAGGACTCTTACTGAGTTGAAATATGAGTTGAAGTTTTACTGATTTGAAATATGACTTGAAGTTGCAATACTGAGTCTTACCAAGGGGGGTTCACCGTTTTTTCCATATAACCCATGTGCATGCATGGGGAGGGGATTTTTTTGACCCATTTACGTACATATATGTTCGGTAGGGGCCCTTTTTTTAGGGGTTTAGGCAGTAGCCTAAGTAAAATTTATTCGGAAGGGTCAAAATTGGCTCTTCAAAAATCCGTATAAGGGGGATCTTTTGCTACCCCTTGCACGCAGATGGCATATCCCCCCTACATATGAGTGCATCCCCCTTGAGTCTTACTCAGTTGAAAGGTTGAGTTGAGATATGAGTTGAGTTTTTACTGAGTTGAAATATGACTTGAAGTTGAAATACTGAACTGAGTTGAAATGTTGAGTTGAAAATTGAGTTGCCATTTTGTTGCTGTTAAAGAAATGTTCAAAAAAAAAAAAAACTTAACCGGCACAACAGGTGACACGAAATTGGAAGACCCAACTTCCATTCCGTGTTGTTTGGCACATGACACGTGTCAACAGGAAAATAAGCCACAGGATAATGTGCGACCCTTTTTCGATATTGATTTCTTTTATTCCCTTAGGTTGCAGCAATCTTGTATCATTTTTAAACAATTCTTGTAATTCAACTCATCGACATGTGAAACTTCGTTTCCAACTCTAACCGGATTCTTACTTTCCTCGGCCCTTGCGTTCTCGTTAAGAGCTCCTCTATTAGTCTCCATGAAAAAATTGAAGGACCCGAATATGTAGCAAATACAACCCTACTACCTGGTTCCCATGAACAAATAGAAGGACATGACTCTTCAGCAAATACAATCTTACTATTTATAAAAACTTCCTTTACTTTGGGAGTTTGTAATATATGAGGAAAAGTCTTTAGAGGTGGGAGGGCAAGCCTTTGGTCTAGTGGTAGCACACTAGTCCTAGCAATGTGAGGTCTTGAGTTCGGGACTGCCCAGAGTCGCACTCTGAACTATGGGCTTCAAAAACCCGCAGACGTAATGTATATAGTGTGGTGTTCTTTCTAAAAGCAAAGGTTTAGGTGTTGAGCCTTAAGACAGTGAGGGAAAGGTTTAGGTGTCGAGCCTTAAGACAATGAGGGTGGTTTTCTCATGGGTTTTTGCCTCGTTACCTTGAAACGTGGCCAACTTAACCTTGCTTCCAGACATGCGACTTCCCCATGAACTGTCCTACTTGAGGCTACCTCATACTTTTTTGGTGGGAAGGGCATCATGCGACTTCCCCATGAACTGTCCTACTTGAGGCTACCTCCTACTTTCTTGGTGGGAAGGGCAACCGACGCAGATCATGGGGGAGAAAGCAAAGTTTTAGGTGTTGAGCCTTAAGACAATGAGGGTGGTTTTCTCATGGGTTTTTGCCTCGTTACCTTGAAACGTGGCCAACTTAACCTTGCTTCCAGACATGCGACTTCCCCATGAACTGTCCTACTTGAGGCTACCTCATACTTTCTTGGTGGGAAGGGCAACCGACGCAGATCATGGGGGAGAAAGCAAAGGTTTAGGTGTTGAGCCTTAAGACAATGAGGGTGGTTTTCTCATGGGTTTTTGCGTCGTTACCTTGAAACGTGGCCAACGTAACCTTGCTTCTAGACATGCGACTTCCCCATGAACTGTCCTACTTGAGGCTACCTCATATTTTCTTGGTGGGAAGGGCAACCGACGCATATCATGAGGGCTATTCTATATCTGCTCATGATCTCAAGTAGCACGAGCATCTGACTAGAAGTTCTCCTTAAAATAACGCAAAACCACGTGCTATGTGGGCATCCGAAAATGCTGATCGATTTTTTGAAAGTCGGGTCCCAACCCTGAACCCATTCAAGTTTGCAGCTTCATGGGAACATTCAACGTCTATGTCTTACCTCAAGGTTTTGGGCTCATGGGGAAACCGCCCTTAAGACTATTGAGGTGGAAGCCAGGCCTTTTTAGGCACCAAGTAATGTACCGAATATTTTGGAGATTCCAGTACGAGTAGCCCTTTCGGTATTTTTTTTTTTGAACAGAAATTTTGAAATGGGCCGAGAAGGAAGAAGCGGCAGAGCTAAGGCGGGGGCTAAACCATCACTTCCCTCGTTCGGTAAGCACTGGTGTCCGATGTTCCTTTTCCTTGGCTCTCATAATTCTTTTTATCTACAGATGAGATTGTGGGCGTCGAACAGCGCAAAGTAGTTGCTGTTTATAATCGAAGACCCAAAAAATCTGCAAGCAGTTTATCAGAAGATGTAGAAGAATCAGGGAATGTGGAAAAACCCCAATCGCCAAACGAAAATGAGTAAGCTAGTTCTCTTGTTTTTGTGGCCACATGCCATTTGCCGAAATGACAGCGAAATTCATGATTGTGAACCTTTGCTTTCAGTAAAAAACCTTGGGCTGCCAAATTGTTACATCGCAAGAGCTGGATCGATCGGTCCCTGTCTTCCAAGTAATTGTTGATCTGATCTCTGATAATAAAATACATTCCTCATGTAATAGGCCGAATATTATACCTTTGTATTGCAGGGGTAGGCGAGTCAGCCTTGTTTTCGATTTTGAATCACAGACAAAATCAGGTGGAACAAATAAAAAGCAATATGTTGCAGCACCAGAAAGTTATATTCGTCAGCAAAAAGCGCATTTTGCGGAAGTAGATGCCTATGATCTTCAAGAAGAAAGCCCATCTCCAAAACCTAATGGATATGATAGCAGGTTAGCCGAAGATATGGCATGTCTGCTTCCTGCTTGCAATGCTCCTCTTCAGGCTGTACCAGAGGATTTGTCTGGGGAGGTAACACAAACTCCTGAAGGACTTTCTACATTGCTAAGTGCTGCCCTCAACACTCCATGGGGAGACGCTTCAATTCGTACTTCAAGCCACATAGATGCTCTTGTGCACATGCAAAGGTCGCTGATATTAAATGAAGTAAATGATCAGGCTGTGATAGAAAAAGAAGCTGAACCACAAACAGTTGCTACTCAACCAGAAGATACTGTGGAGTTGATCCAAGATCACCAAGATGGAGTCACGGAAACGTTGTCAAATTCATCCCTTGTAACATCCATTATTTCGCAGATCGAAGCATTAGAAATTCATGAAGACCGAAAGGGAGATTCAGCTATTGATAGATTGGTAGTGGAAGAAGAGATAGAGGATGATATATTAAAGGATGAGTTGAGAGACACTTTCAATAGTCCTGGAGCAAAAGAATCTAAATTCGTTGAAACAACTGAATCTTTGCCTATATTTAGTGCAATTCTACATGAAGCACAACAAGGAACACTGATGAGCCTTACTGAAGTACTATGCGAATTTTGGTTAGTAATCGTGACATAGGCATTGCATTTAAGAAATTCCATTATTATTGATTTTGAGCATCGTTTTGTGATTTTGCATCAGTGATGGCATTACAACAATTGCCAAAGTTGGTGAAGGCACGTACGGAGAAGCTTTTAAAGGGAGTGGAAATGTTTTCAAGATTGTACCCATGGATGGGGATTTCAGAGTAAATGGCGAAATTCAAAAGGTAAATGGTTTATTTCTTAGGTGGACATAGATCAAAGTACATATCTCAAATATGCTGTTTGCAGACACTTGGCGAAATGTACACCGAGGTACTATTAACAAATACCTTGAACAGACTTCGAAGCACCTGCAAAAACTTCATCGAGACGAAAGCGTAAGGGCTATTTTAATTTCCAGTTCTATTGATATTGTCTCATACATACTCTTTTGCAGAATAAGAATCTGTCAGGGCACCTATGATGGAAATTTAATACGAACATGGGAGGAGTGGGACACTCAACATGGATCTGAAAATGACCATCCCATGTTATTTCCAGAAAAACAGGTACCATTCTTTCTTCTCCTTGCAAAAAGCCTCTCTGAAAGGCCATCTGATAGGCCATGTCCACTAGTTGTATGTCGTCTTTGTTCTGGCAGATGGCGGAACAGACTTGGAGAGCTATGTCCTGGCTGACTTCAATGAAGCCAGAAGTCTGCTGTTGCAGGCATGTCTTTCCTGCATCTTCATGCTTACACCTAATTATAGATGCTGATTGTTCCATGTTTAAAAAGGTTGCTCTTTCTCTTGCTGTGGCGGAAGAAGCCTGTGGTTTTGAGCACCGCGATTTACATTGGTAAGATGTGCATTGCTAATGCCATCTTCATTACTCCTAATTCTAGATGACAAAGACAATAGATGCAACTTTAACTGTTGGGCTGAGATTTTTGCACAAAAGGAAAGAGATTGCAAGGCATTTGTAACCAAGGTATCATTGGCTCTAAGCATTAAAGTGCCTTCTTACATGTTATTGTACAGGGGAAATGTACTATTGTCAAGGAAGCAAGACGAGGTCCTTTCCTACACATTACTTGGCAAACGTATTGATGTCAAGTCATCTGGTGTATTAGTGTCTCTTATAGATTTCACTCTCTCCCGGGTAGACACAGGTAAATTTCTTAACTTTACTAGCTGTTTTTGGATCATCCCCGTGTAAGAAGCAAGCTTTGATCGTTTAGGCAAGCAAGTACTATTTTGTGACCTGTCAGCAGATCCAGCTTTATATGAAGGGCCTGAAAAGGATATTCAGGTATTATTGAAATTTTAGGATATTGTGATTGTTTTTATTTACAAGGATGAATGTAATAATTGTCATTCATGTTGCAGGCGGAGACTTATCGCAGGATGTTGAAACTGACTAATGGGCGGTGGGAGAAAAGGTGCTGGATTCATTTCTAAATTATGCAATTTACCCATATTAACCCCCAGTTTTTTGGCAGTTTTCCAAAGACAAATTGCCTGTGGATTCATTACTTGGCCGAAATCCTTCTAAAGCAGAAATCTTTTGTAAGCCTCTTGATCAGAAGCTCGTTTATCACTTTTGACCAGATGACTAAGGTTTGAACTTAATCCAGAGGTGCTCCCAAAAAGATAAACGTCTTTTGCGTGACTTTTCAAAGCGAGCTATGCTTTATGATTCTGCAAAGGCAGCATTTTCAGATGCTATCTTTGAAGGGTTATGGGAAGAAACATAAGATTTTGTATGATAAAGAGAAGCAAAAATCTTACAAAATAGAGAAGACCTCAGTTATGCTGCAGGAATAAACAGGGCCTGCAGCCAAAAGTTACGAGAGCAACATGGACATGCAACCCTTGTAGGCATTGATACGGCTGCAGAAAAAGGATTTTGTAAACTAATTGCATTTTCGTCTATGTATATAGGAACATGGACATGTACATCTTGCTCAATACAGAAGATAGAGGCTTAGAGCATGTACGTGTACATTTTGTACTTAATATATCAATATACAGCAAAATTTGTGATCTTGATTATGATGATCAATACAAATTTGAAAGAAGGATGCTGCAAATCCGGTTTGCGAAGCAATTTCTCATATGTGCTATACCAGTCCCATAACCCGATTGGGTTCCCGTGGACATTAATAATTTTCTTCTTTTTCTTGTTCTCCGTGGCCTTCGTGGACAATAAAAATTTTATTCTATTCTATTTATAGAACAATTGTGGTTTTTTCCATGCATTCACTCCATTAGGCTTCAAATCACTAATTATGTTGAATATCCACATTTATGGATTCCAATAATCTATTTTGAGTTTTGTGAAACATTATGTAGCAATATTTACTTTAGTATATATACAAAAGAAGCAAAGTACATACAGGTTATACCTAAAGAGAGATGATAAGAAAGTTCCTTAAAAGGATATATTCTCCTGTTGGCCAGTTCCATGTGGCATGCTTTCTCATACGACTGTCATCATATGACTCAAAATAATGAGAACTATCATATGCTATAAGATTGTTGGGCAGATAGATTGCCGACTTCTTAAAGGTGGAATGGCAAGAATGCAGGGCAAAAACATGAAGCTGGAATTATTTTCAATATGCCCCCCGAACGAGGCAAGATCAAGAAACAATTGATCAGGGCATGCATCCGTTTCTGCTGCAAATAACCAAGGAAACTGCTTGCATGTTAGGATCATTTATCTTGGGTAATCTCATGGAACTTTGGTTGGTTGGACACAATTTAGCTGGATATATACAGGGCATGTTAAACAATGAACATGCTTTCACTATATCGACGTCAATCATAGGGGTACTTCGGGATATGGCAACATGGGATAGAGTTCCACCAAGCAGAAACATTGTACAATTTATGCTGTGGTCTCGCTGGAAGAAAAAGCTGAGCAAAATTGAAATTGCCTTTCTACCATTCTTTCAAAGGAGCATAAGAGCTGATTATGTAGAAAGGTAACCTTCTATGATAACATACATTCCTTCTTGTTTGCTGGTTATCCTTTTTAACCTGATCAATTTCTGATCAAGCAAAAACTCTGGCCCACGTCTTTCTTTACCTAAAAGAATTGGAGCCACGGTCACAGAGAGCTTTTGGACCAATTCCTCTTCAACAGCCTGCTTCCCCAGGAAATTTTCTAGACCTGACATGTCTGGACCTTGAGAATCCAAAAGCACAGAGCAAAAACCCCTTTCATAACATAAGCCTAACACAGAATCCAGGTTAAGTTCTTGTAAAGTAATCACCTCCACCCCTTTCTGGAGAAGCAGGGTCTCTGTTAGCTGGCCACCATTTCTCTTGCTTAGCATATCAGAAACTAATGCATTTTCTGTTGTGATTACAAGTGTCGGAGCAATTGATGCATCAAATATTTGTGAATCAATTGGCAGGTCTAAAGATCTTGCCAGAACTATTCTAAGGGGTTGCTTTGCTCCAAGTTCAGATGATACAAGAAGTGGGTCATTATATACTGCTGCATCTGTAACAACAACAGCATCATATTCCTGCAACTGCTGGCTTAAATGACTACCAGGTGTTGTTTCCACGGTGTCTAGTGAGCCAATAAAACCTCCTTCCAGCGACATACGATACCTTCACAGCAATACCCACAACAAAGGACATCAGAAAAAGAACACGCTAGTAATGCTTAAACCTTATATATCCAAAGCCAAGATAAAAAGAGGCTGCACATATCATCTCACATGCTTGCAAAACCGTTCCAGGGTATCTTGTGTGATTCTATACTTTGAATTTGTTTCTCAACTATTTCTAGCGCACCAAGAAAGAAGCTGCTCGTTTGAAAGTTATAATATAGTTCTGTCATAACCAGGCTTAGAAGTGATCTAAGAATACAAGGAAGAAAACTGACCAAGGACAATGCACTGTAAAGGGATTATGTACTAACATGTCATGTTCAGCATTTTATTCACGTGGCTTGTATGTCTAGGGTGGGGGGAACAGAAAACTTGTGCACTTGTCAATGTTTGTTACTGAAAAGAAGGTTCTTCAGATTGTTTGACAAGAGTTCCATGGATAAGTCTACAAATAGTAGTAGTTTGCAGGGATTTGAACACAATCCCCACACAAAGAACAATCAATATACTAGAAGCTTGAAGCCAATGACAGACTTCTTGAGCCATATGCCCTTTGATAGAGTATTTCAGTGCAACTTTGGAACCATGGTGCAGTTTGATCCACGAGCTACATTAAGAAGTAAAGTAGGCTAACGCCTCATGAAGGCGCTGTATTTGCAATGTCAAAATGACCTACTGAGCACTCTTATGGTGAGTAGGCCAAAATATGTCAAATTATGGGCACATGTTTTGTGGAGCAATAAACTAATGCAGTAAGTGATCCACAGAAGAAGAAAAGCCATCCCATCTTCAGCCCATTTGAGATAAAGAACTGAAATCTGTATAAGTAGACTAATAGAGTTGTCATGAGCACGGATTTGTGGTTCACAACCTTTTGGTTTCCATCCTAGATGTCCTTTCTCTTTGATCAAGCCCCCAATTCGTTATCTTCATTAGGAAAAAAATGATTTTACATCCAGGACCAGCAAACCTGACTGAAACTAGACATGATGCAATACATACAGAATTCCTTAAACTTAGACTTGCTTTGTGCTTGAGAATGCTGTTATCAGGCATTCAAATTTTAAACCCCATTTGCAACTTATGGGGTCCCTTGCT
>JAANSK020274590.1:0-11389 GCA_011763485.2 Isoetes engelmannii
CTGATATGATGGCTAATCCGAGATCGGTCCTGATGTCATACAGCCGGATTAGGGCTCATCGGATTCTGACAGGATGGAGATCTGTGAATGGATCGGTGTAAGGAAATTCGACCTATTGCTGGATCGATGCTGGCGGATGGCCTTGATGCTAGGCACAGGTCACCGCCTTGATGCTAGGCGCAGGTATTGATGAGATGATAAGGGTGTGCTTAAGAAGAAAGAAAAACTCCTTTACATCATAAATTATGTCATTTTATGTTATGTTATTTGAGGAAATTTAACCTTAGCACTTCTAAAGCAATGATGAAAAAATCTCAAAGAACACAAAATCTGGACCTTCAACATGTTTTATACGAGCTTGAACAAGTTTTTGGAAGACAAATACAAGCTGCAGGTATAATCACTAAGGCATGAAATGGCTACATGGTATGGCTTATGATACATTACCAGAACATGTAGCCTTATCCTTGGTGGTGTAGCATAAAAGAGGACAAATTGGAATTGAGAGTTATGTTTATCTTGCTTCTGCCACCAACATGTCTGCATAAAGGCGCGTCAGGTACATCAATATTTTGGACATTTCATTAGTATTTGAAAATGATAAGGAGAACTTACCCGTAAGCTTTGGATGGTATCATCTTATGTGCAAATGTTGGCGGGAACATACCAAAGCGTTTGCACCAAACATGTGAATCCCCCTTGGTCCAGTGAAGGACTTGATAGGTTTAAAATCCTATAGAGGACAAAATCTGTATCTCGCAGTACGGTGGTTGGAGAGGGGAAAGGGGTATACATGAGGTGAACTAGTGTCACAAAAAATAGAAGTATTGAAATTTAAGCATATAAAACAGGCAATAGAATATAACTAGAGGAAGGTACAATAGGGAAGTGACTTTTTTTTTTTTTACTTGGGCAATGATAGAGCTTGGATGACGTCTTATGTTCAATTATCTAAACACCAAAAGATTACTCCATTGTTTGATGTTGAAGAATGAATTGAATTGAACTAAATACGAGGCTCACTTCAAAAATAGTGAGAAAATCCTACTCTCGACCATAAAATGGAATTAGAATATTTCATGAGGCCGAGATATAGAAATTTAAGGGCATCTGACATATACACTTTTGTACCTTGCTTGGACGTTGTGTGTAATATAAAAACATTGATACATATTGAGTGTGTGTTATATCTAGTACTACCAAATTTGATAAATATATGAATGCATAAAAAGGCCTATATGAGTTAGTTGTAAAATAAGAGCAAATTTTAACACGAGATAATAATTGTAGCTTGTAGTTTTTTTTTCTTGCTCATTCTCTTGTTACCGTGAGTACAAACATGCACAAGAAGAACCATTCTTATAGAACTCCAATTCCTTGTGGTGAAAAGGAGTACATCATGCACATCTTGTACATGTTTTATTAGATGCAAGCAACATTTGTGCTTAAAAGCACTTTGGCTTGACCATCATAATGAGTTAAAAATGACTTTAAAACAAAAACTTGCATGCATATGCGTTACATAGTGTCCATATGCATTAAGTATCCTCCAAATCCTTCAGGAAGGTTTCCTAAGACTAAAGCAGAATAGAAAATGCATGCAAGACACAAAAACATTAGACACAAGTAGACAATATAGAATTAACAAGGTTTTCTAAGTCAGTAAAAGCAATTCCGACAGGAGAACTTGGACAAAAAAGTAAACAAGGCGAACAAGTACAGGATATCAACAAGGAACAAATTTTATTGTAAACGATTGTGCTAAATAAGAAGTGGATGCAGTTAACTTTTCCTAGAAAGGATTTAGAAGCTAAACAAGTGCACAATTTGTATTATCTTTCTTAGCTAGGCCAAATCACAACAGATCCTGTGAGGAGCAGATCCTACACTGTTCATCAACACTTGTAGTGCATGAGTGATTGCTATTCTGGTCAAGTATTACATGAAAAAAGCTTTTTGAGAAGGCTAAAGAACCAATGGCAGCAGGGTGAAGATGATGCACTTGCTGAAGAAGCAAGAACTTGCATATTAATATTAAAGCAAGCATGATTGTCTTCATGAAATGAGCATTAGCTGATAACAGGGCTCAAGACAGGATTTGACAATTATTTCTTACTTAGAGGATGAAGTTGAAAACTAGGCTTTAGAAACATATGTCTTACTTTTGCTGGAATGCTCATGCTGGATGTAGCTTCATATAAAGTAGACCTGGAGAAAAGGAAGGCAAATGATTTAGCTCAAATGTTTAGAGTCCCTACTCTTGTGAGATGCAATTTCTAATAGCTTCAAGTAAATACTCTAACCAAGTCATGGTCGTCGTGCATTTAAAGCATGGACAATGCTGCTAAACACAAGTACACAAGTTTATAAGGGAGGTGTTTGCCCAGAAGAATAAGCAAGAATAAGCATGGCCTTCTTAGTAACCATATAACAAGACAATCAGATGTATCTTCTGAAATAAAGCTATCTGCTTTGATCAAAGAACAATGTGCTTCCATGAGAGAAACCAATGTACCCTGATATATGCAAACATGCACATCTTGCGAGCATTTTTAATATTTATGCATCCTTTTCCACCTGAGCACGAACATAAATGTTTGACATAAAAACATGTGCCAATCTCAGTGAAGCATTATCTCCCTAATCTTACAATAGAACGTATTTTACAAGCATTCAACATGGTCAAATGCAAGGAACGAAGTTTCAAACAACAAATGATGAACACAAAGCTTGAAACGGTATGCATAGCCTTCACCTTACCATATTATTTCAAGTATAGTGACCGTAGTTCAAGCCTGCTGAAGTATTTGAAGCATGGGAACAGAAAAAGATACTGCCCTCCTGCAAGCAACCTCTATAGCTTGCTGGAAAAAAGGATTCACGGGGAAACTTCTGTCAAGAAATGGGCTGCCGCAATTTAGAATGGTCCCATAACCAAGACACTTGATTAATGAGCCTCAAGCCAGAACAAATCTGGTACTGCAAAAACTTCACCTATATAGAGAAATGATCTCATTAGTTACGTAAAGAAGGCAGAATAGAAATTAGCTTCCTACCAAGCCTACGGAACACATACTGATGCCACAATCCAAAAGTAAGACCACGATGGATGAAAGATATAAGAAAGTTAGCGGTTCTCTAATCTCTGATGATCTCCTTGCGAAAATGCCATGTTGCCATATATATGGCCACTATCTTCACATATCCTTTTTCCCTTTCTTCTTGCTTGTTGAACCGTAGATGCCAAAGTTGTGCGACGGTTGCCACAATCATGAGATAGAAGCTCCTGGTAATCAAGTACTGCCAATTGCTCCTTCTTAAGACCTGCATTGAAACATGTACATGACCTTCATGAAACAAGCTGTAATAGACTCTACTCTCATCACCTGTTTAGAACAACAATTAATTGATCATGTTAAGGCTTCTTCTCCATTGCCATATAAAAGTGTTCCTTGAAATGACAAGAAGGTCTAAGCCTTACAACGGAAGACACCATCACAGAAGAATTCGTGATTGATGAGCGATTCTAGACCTAAGATTAAACACTCCTAAAAACCGGCGCCAGAAAAGAGCCCATCAAACCTATATTAAAGAACATGGACAGAAAATTTGTCATCTCTTGGACATGTAGAAATGAGACTGGCTTCATCCTCAGAAAACATATATTTTGTGTTTTCTTGTACAACACCGTAACCAATAACTATTGAAGCAGCATGATTCTGAGATACTGCAGGCTCTTGCAAAACATGGCTTAGACAAGAATCATATAGGTTCCTGTAATGCTCGCCCAAAATATCTCTTAGATTCCGCATTGATCTGACAATGCTACAAACGTTTCAATTAAACCCTGGATGCTATCGGATCGCACGGTAAGGGGAGCTTTGAGTCGTAGAAAACAAATGCAGAACTGAACCAGCGAAAAGACCAGTGAAAACCAAGAGGCAAGCAAGATACACCCGAACAAGGTCCGTACACAAATTCTGTCTATCTTGACGTAATCTTATACGTTTGCTTTTTCAATGCTGCACACCTCAGGTTCAGAATATCTTTCATTTGTATCTAACAGCAAGTCATCTTCTTCTGAAGACAGTTCTGGCAAATCATCAGTATGGCCAGCTGAGCTTCAGGTAATCATCCCCAACCACCAGGAGATGAAATATCCTTCTTTTGATAGAGGAATGCTAAGTATTCTCTATGTCCTTAAACTTTGATGCCAATTTCACAGGTTTCTGTTTCACATCAGGTTTTCCATTCAGAGAGTGCAGATTCTGTCCATTCATTATCTCAAGTTCTTCTGCTTCCAAACTAGGCTCATTAGAACATGTCCAATTGCCAGATAAACCAGAGGAATCTTCAAATAAGTGTATGCATCCACTTGGATCCTGCAAGATAGTAGCATATCAAATACATAGGCCAAGAACATTCCTTGCCTTTAATAAAAAAAAGGCACCAAACATATAGTTGCTCCACTCCTTAGCAAACACCTATAAACCTTAGCAACCATCTATATGCCCATGGGAAGCAGGCATCCAGCACTATCATGCACCTAGCAGCCGTCTGCTATCAAATGAACCTAGCATCATAAATAATCATCAATAAATTTATCCATAATCGAAAATATCCATGCAAAATACTTCCTAAATTTATATCAGAAAACATCTTAAGGATATCTGCAGTATACCTTGTTGTGCAGCATTGTTGTTGTTGTTCCCAAAGTACGATTTTCCCATTGGCATGATTTTGGCATAGTAGCAGACCATAAAAATGCCATGCATCTCTTTTCAATCCTACTATTGTAGATAGTATATTCAAACCTGATTATGATAGCTATTAAAGCTCAAAGTTCATGTACTAACCTGAATAATTTCGCTCCACATTCAGTTATCCAGTCAAATTGATTTCATTCGTATACTTTGGTGGACCTTCCCTGCCTTTTAGCATTACTGGATTTTGGAGGCGAACCACAACTCCATAATTAGCAGCCCAGCTTCCTATAAGAACTTGGCAAGACATTCTCTTGGCTTAGAAACCAAGTTTTGAATCATCATAACTTGGTCATGCAGCAGCAGCACCAGTCATTCTTTGTTGGGAGATCCCACTGGGCACAAAGCACAAAGCTCCCTACCAGTTGTATGCTCATCCTGGCATTCATATAACATGATCACTTTAACATTTCAATGCACCGTATGCCAACCTTCTTGCTAACACCAAAAGAAAACCGGATGCAATTTCTCGTTCAGAAACATTTAAAGATATACAAAGATCAATAAAGACGTTTCACTTCAACCTGCACTAGCTCAACCCAACATATATAAAAACACTATGTTTAAAACTCCCAATGACTGTAATTTACAACTGTAATTTACAACATTTTACATGAAGGTACATTTTGCACAGAAATGATCAACCCTTCAATTCTTCTAAATTAAGAAGAGGTGATCTCTTCATCGCTGGGCTTCGATGGGGGACACATACATGATCTTACAATTGTATCCTGGATTCTGCAGAGGCATCAGTCAAAATTGAACTATGTCAGAACCGAAAACTTGCTGTACAATAAAAGCTGCTTCTAAACTTTTATGCTGAAATAGCAAGGATTGGCAGCACAGAATTGGAAGAATGCGAGGAAAAAGTTGATGGAATACCCAGGTAAAAAAGGCAATCCAAAAATAGAATACCCAGGTCAAAAAGGGCGAATACCCAGGTCAAAAAGGTCGAATACATAGGTGAAGGCAAAGCAGCGAGCAGGCAGCGAATCCGGCAAAGATGAAGTGCAAGATTATTTACACATCAGAGATGGCTATGAAGACTAAGATGGGGCCTGAGCGGATCAAAAATTCTGGTTTGAAGAAACTTAAGGCGACGAAGCATAGGCGAAGCTTTGAAGAGAGATACAAACTTGGCAAAATTCTGGGCTATGGCTCTTCTGGGCAGGTTAGGGTCTGCACTGACAGGCTTACCCATCAACGATTCGCCTGCAAAGTTATGGAAAAGCTTCAAGTTAGCATGGACTGCATTTGGACGGAAATCAGCATCATGAAGACCCTTTCTTCGCCCCACGTCGTCTCTTTTGTATCAGCGCATGATGATGCAGAATTCGTCTATCTTGTGATGGAATTATGCAGCGGAGGCGAGCTTTACGAGAAGATTGTAGATCAAGGGAATTTGTCCGAACCTGAAGCTGCCAGAATTTTTATGAGCTTGGTCCAGGCAGTAAAACACTGCCACGAGAATGGTGTCGTCCACAGGGACTTGAAGCCCGAGAATATACTCTTTCATGGTTCAGATGTAAAGTTGGCAGATTTTGGACTTTCAAGTTATTTTCCTTCTCCTGGAAACATGTTGGATGAACAAGTTGGATCTGCCTACTACATGGCTCCTGAGGTTCTTCGCCACCGCTACGATGCCAGAGCCGATATTTGGAGTCTTGGTGTTATCCTATATGCCATGTTGAGTGGAGAACCTCCTTTTGATGGTGATACTGAGGAGGAAATAATGGAGAAGGTTAGGGTTGGTCATCTTGATTTTACTGCCAACTCTTGTTGGGAAAATATCAGTTTTGGAGCGAAAGACCTCATAACGAGGATGCTGCGCATGGAACCGGGTGACAGACTTACCCTTGAAGAGGTGATGCAACACCCTTGGATCCTCAATGCTTAAACTTTATTGTAAGGATCAAACAATTTTATCCTTGAAGAGGTGTTGCAACACCCTTGGATCCTTGATTTGTTATACATTATTGTAAGGCTTCTTGAACATTCATGTACATATATCGTTGTACATTTGAAACATTCTTGTAATTGGATCTTATGATTCATTCTTCCATTGAATTGGCTTCTTTTATTTTGCATATATTGATATTTATTTGGTTCCTAAGAATCTTGTAAGAAATTATTTTCAAGCCTTCACTTTATGCAATGAACATTTGAAATTCATATCCAAAGGAATAACTTGAAACCTCTAAATATGTTTCCATTTCTAAGCTTTTTTGCCTTAATCATATATATATTGAAATATCTAAAGGATTATGTTCTACACCATATAATGCTTTATCTTTATCTTTATGTTTTTTCGCCTTTATATTATGTTCACTCGACATCATGGTATAGGTCATCTTAATTTGATACAAATTCTAATTATGAAGCCAATATGCTTGTAAGACTTCCCAGCCACAAGCACTCCACCCTAGAAAATGCCACCTTACATTGATAGGTGCTATAGTATTGCCAAGGTTAATACCATCTCGTTCTCAAAAACTAATCTATTTTACTCAAACATCTTTAATATTATCTCTTAATGGGTCCGTCACTTGTTCTCTTTAACTACAATTGTCGTCCTTGGTACGTTAAGAGTTGATTGAGTTTTTTTCCATGCAATTTTTGAAGCTTTGTTTGGGATACACTTAGGTTTGACTACGGTTCCTTTTCACAAGACGTTCGTAAAGTTAAATTCCACGTATTTATTTTGACATCTATTCCATCGAGTTCTTTCCGCGTATTTAATTTTAATAACTATCTCAAGCATCAGCCATGTTAAACGTAAGAGAGTCGGTGTCAAATGCTCATGACCTTACGATGTCCATGAGAACAGAGCTTTTGGGGCTTTTTCTCCATTTTAGTCCTTTACTAGTGTTTTTCATATTCTCGAGTTTGGCGGTTGGGTATTTGGTGTTATACTCATGTAGGGCCTTTTGAGGTTTAGTGTTTTCATGTTCTCGAGTTAAGTGGTTGGATATTTTGGTTGCATAATCATGTAAGTAGGGGTTCGTTAGTGCATAGTGTGAAGAAGCGTTTGGATCCAATGGGTGTAGTTTTGAGCTTGATTTGATTGACTCTGATAGTCGTGCTTTTCCCAGATGTTTTAATAGTTGCTCTTATTTTTTGTTGTGCGCCTCCTTTCATTTTCTAGTTCAGGAATACTAGAGTTTATACGATTCGGTTTGCCTTTATATCTCTTTCATTTCTCTTTTAGTTGCTAATTGCTTGGATGTGCCTTGGCCTCTTGCTCACTTTTCACTGCATTTGTTGCATTAGTTGTCTTGGACCCTTATCTCCTCTCATAATCCTATGTTTAGATATTGGTGTGGGCAGGTACTGATTGTCAAGAGAGCATCTGTGCTTGTGGACACATTTAGTGCATTAGTCCTTGTTTGTCCTACCCCTTGCCTAGTCATGTTGGTGGTTGCCACGTCTCTTGCTCATTCAACACATTGCATCATCATCTAAGCTTGCTTTGGTCGACTCTGATAGTCATGCTTTTCCAAATTGTCTTAGTAGTTGCTCTTAGCAGAGATATCCTACACGGAGATAGCTACACAGACAGAGCCGGCAGAGGCCTCCATGCCAGCATCTAATTCAGATAGTCGTGACACAGGATGTCCAGAGCATAGCGAGTATCCGGAGGACCGAGCTCTTCATTTGCGGATTGTAGGCCTGTCCGAGTCCAACAGTGGATCGGATGTACAGGAGGCAGATCGTTTTTTCAGGGACACTATGCACATCTCATGTCCAGGCATATAGGCAGCATACAGGATTGGGATCCCACGGCCAGATCGACCACGCCATATTTTGGTTCGCTTTCAAACGCGGCAGCATAGATTACATGTGCTCCAACATGGAAGGCATCTTCAGAATACTAGATTCTCGGTGCAGGAGGACCTTACACTCACCCAGCTGAGTTGCCGGAGGGAGGAACTTCGTAAAGTGCGGGAAGCGAGAACAGAGCGGAAATGGGCAGTTTACAGGGGAGGTGTTGTGATCATTCATGACCAGTGGCCTCGTGATCTATGGCTGGGGTATTCATAGACACAAAACGGATAAACACTAAACTGTAAACATGTATATACGCATAAAAACTAGATGTTTGTGGTTCCGGGACTTCGGTCCATTTGTTTGCCTTGTTTCAGGACTCCGGTCCCCGTTCTGTTTAAGGACTTCGGTCCCCCTATGTATTGTTCCGTCGCATGTCCAATTGGATGCTGCCTTTGTGGCGCGACGTTAAAATGCTTTCTTATCTTATCTTATCTTATTTTTCGTTTGTTGTGTGCCTCCTTTCATTTCCTAGTTCAGGATCGCTAGAGTAAATACGATTTGGTTTGCATTTATGTTTCCGTCATTTCTCTTTTAGTGTTGCTAGTTGCTTGGATGTGCTTTCATCCCTTGCGCACTTTTCACTGCATTTGTTGCATTAGTTATCTTGGATCCTTATCTCCTCTCGTAATCCTATGTTTAGACATTGGTGTGCGCAGGTATTGATTGTCAAGAGAGCATCTGTGCTTGTGAACTAGTGCTTTAGTCTGTGTCTTTGTCTTTGTCTTGCCCCTTACCTAGTCATGTTCATGGCTGGAAAGTCTCTTGCTCATTCCACACATTGCATCATCACCTAGCCAATCGCTATTATATATGGACTACATTTGTTGTCTCCTCTTATTACATTTTGGGATGTCTGGTCTTAAAAGTTTTTAAGATTGTTCAAGATTGGATTGGAATTGGGTGTTTAATGTGCGCCCCTTTTGTTTCATTTGGGTGTATTCAAGTCTTGCTTCCATTAGGGGATTTAGTGACGACATGCCATCCATCATGTTCGAGAAAGGTGGCTTTCACGTTGGATAAAAGATTGGTTGTTGTGCTCTTGTGTTATGGGTCTTGTGGATGTTGCCAGAGGTACTGTCTTTGCTCAACTCTAAGTTTCTTACGGATAAACCTTGTTGGTCATATTGGGGTCATTTGCATAATTGCCCTTGTGGGGTAGCGTTAGGCTATGGTTGATGCTTATCATGTTATCTATAGAGTTCTTGTAAGTTCATCTTATTGGATAGCCTATCATTAGTCTCAGGTCTTGTATTAGCTTCTTTGATTTGTTGGGTTAGTTCATCTCTTGCCTTTATGTTAGTTCGTTCCTTTATGTAGCATGTTGGAGTATCATTTGATTTGTTGGGTTAGTTCATCTCTTGCCTTTATGTTGTTCATTTCTTACCTTTATGAAGCATGTTGGAGCCTCATTTCATTCTAGGACTGGACATTGCACTTTGTCCCTATAGTTTGGATGATTTGAAGGTTTAATTAGATCCCTTGAGACTGAATGTCCTTAGAATTGTATCTTTGTTGTAAGTTATACCTTCGAACGAGTTGATTTGTCGGAGCTTATGGTGTAGCTTGTTTCTTTCATTTTCCTTCTAGTGTTGCTAGTTGCTTGGGTTTTGCCTTGGTCTCGTGCGCATGCTGCATTTGTTGCATTAGCTGTCATTGAACCCTTATCTCCTCTTGCAACCTTGTGTTTAGATATTGGTTTGGGCAGCTATCATTCGTCAAGAGAACCTCTGTGTCGTTACTTGTCTATATTTGGTCATTAATGTTTCGAGTTGAGGTCATTAGGTCCTTTCCTTTTTCTGCCTCTTTTTTCAGGTTGTTTGGTTGTTATGCCGAGTGCAACTAGGCTCTAGAAGTGTGATTTATCTGCGTTTCAAGATAAGCAGATAAATCCGCTTCTTGAGGCTAGTTGTAAGGTCCATAGTATTTATGGCCCTCTTGTCCTAGTTTGACTTCATCAGCCATCTAGTAGCCTCTTCCCTTTGGTCATTATCCCACCCACCCAACCACCCATCCAACCTTAGTATTGTTTTAGGTGCTTCCTTTTCATATATCCAGATCGTAACCTTGTCCCAAGCTGTGTTAGCTTGTAGTGTTAAGAGTTTTCGGTTGTGTGTTATTGTCCAAACTAGCTCTGTTTCATTCACTCTTGTTTAATGGAGGCAACATGTGTGCCTTAAGGAACTAGGGAATGACCCTAATGCCTGGAACGGTTCTGTTTGCGCTTTGGTTATGATCATCTTTGTGTCGGTTTAGTTTGTCCTTGCAGGTTGTGTACAGAGTGCTTGCTCTTGAATGAATGGTTTGGGTTTTGTATTGGAGGCCCTCATGTCATGAGTGATGGCCCTTGTGCTAAGGATATGGTGAGGATATGGTGGCCTCCGTGTCAAGGATATTGTCGCCCTCGTGCCAAAAGTAGGGTCCTCGTACCAGGTGTTGTTTTTGTTGTTTTGCAGGTTTTCTCAAGGGCAGATTTGTTCTCACGATTCTCACATGGTTCGTTGAAATTTATGGAGCTTGGCTATGGTTTAGCATTCTGAAGACTTTTAGGAGCTCAGCTGGAGTCTTACTTTTGAGGGGATGTTTTGAGGAGTAACGATGGAGGCTCATGAATTTTGGATTTTTCCTTGTTGACGTTTTCACTATTTTGTGTTCCCAAAAGGCCGATGTGCATGGGGGGCTAGTAAAGTGTTGAACTATCTTTAGAGTCCCTTTGCTGACATTTTCACTATTTTGTGTGCCCAAAAAGGCCAATGTCCATGAGGGACTAGTAAAAGTGATGAATTATCTGAGCTATTTCA
>JAANSK020274601.1:0-21006 GCA_011763485.2 Isoetes engelmannii
GGCCACCCCTTGAGGTGGCATATTATTTATATGTATTGTGGCTTGTGCTAACATGTATGCGCGCTTCCGCTATATAGATATCCCAGTGGAGGAATGGGGCAAATGACACCTCCGTGTCCTCCACTCGGACACTTCGGCCATCACGAGTGGTCCAGGTTAGAGGGAGGGCCCGACTCAGTAATTATCCTACTGGGGAGGGGAATTTCCCGTACTTATACGATGGGAGCATCGTATATGGCCGAGGAGTGTCACAATTCATGCATAATTCTTTACTTCTATTCTCAAAACGTGGTGCTTTGTCTCATAATCTGCTCATCCTAATTCTGATACAGATAAGTGGTCTCACATTAGAAAAAGAGGCGATTGATAACATTGATGTAAATTGTGTATTTTAGATATCATCCATTACTTTTGATCAAATACAATTTTGATGATGGAATATATTGGTATCTCTTGCTAAATGTTTTATAGAACAGGTGCTTCAATGGTATTTCGGTATAAAGCTCCAAGGCCAGATGCTGTATCTAATGCTAGATGTCGTGTACATCTGCCTTAGTAGCTATTTCAAATGATAAGTAAAGAATGGTAGCAGCTATAGGTTGTGCAAATGTTTGTTCTTTACAAACATTTTTCTTAAATTTTTGATGAGTAAACTAATGAGAAATGTTTAATTAAATTAAAATGTTATTGAGACCACTTTTGTTGGTTTACACGAAGAATTTGATGCTAAGTTACTTGATACATCTTCATCTATATTCAAGACTCTAAGAGAAATACATAATTCTTCATATGGCATCCCACTTGACCATATATACGTCAACAAAAACCAGATTCCTCCGCGGCAATCACTATCTGTGATATATCTTTGTGTATGACCCACTTGACCATAATATTCAGCATTGCATTCCCCCTCAACAAACACTATCTATGGTTCAGAAACCCTCCTTTATCATAATGATAATCAATAAATATAACGAAGCAGATGCCACACATGCTAAGCTATATGGCAGGCTGAGGATTTCTAAAGATCGAGATATATCTATGATCGAGATTCTGAGTGCAAAGATTGGAGTGCAACAAGAGGTCATCTCTAGTGTCGATAGTAGTGCAGTTGAGATGCATCCAAACTACGAGAAGCGCAAATATACAATGCACACCCGTCCACCCAGGAAAGTGAAGAGGGCACCTAAGAGTGATCGTGTCACTACAAAAGAGGCAGTCTTGAAGTTCTGTAAGACTACTTGCTGCAAAAAGAGATGCACTTCTAATTTCTCGTGCATTGAGGTAATCAACCTCAGGAAAGATTTTTACTCTATGAAATCTACAGATCGTGTCAACTATGTGTATGACATGCTCGGGAACAACATGACAGGACACCATGTTGAGAAGATAATGCTAAACGGCAAGCCGGTATGCGAGAAGGCTTGGTACCTAGGTCTTGGGATCTCCAAATCAGGGTACCTGAAATGGAAAGCTGAGTTCAGAGGGGGTGCTCGTAAGGCTGAGCATGAAAATGTTGGTTCAATGAAACCCGGGGCTTCTACCTTAGCATCTGCAGCAATTTTCTCCATGTTCGTTAAAGAAAACTGCGAGTCGATGCCACATAGGAGTAGGAGGAATGAACTCGGTATTTGAGAGAATGTTAGAAAATTGCATGGCATGTTCACTAGGACCTGCATTTTAGATGAGGTAAATGCAGAGGTGGTTGCCTTGACTGGAAAGAAGGTTTCTCACATCGGGTTTTATAGAACTTGGAGACGGTCCTTTAGAGATGTGACGATTGCACGGAAAATAGCATTCTCCAAATGAGACACGTGTGAAGTGATCCAAACCAAGTTGTTGAAGACAAAGGATCAGGCTGAATGGAATCTGCTACATGAGCAAAGGAGAGCACATAGATTGGAACAGGTATCTTGTCGTACGCAGTATTGGTCATGGAGGGTGTACTCGCACAGGAACCAGACGAAAGCCATGTGCATCATCCATGATAAAATGGACCAAGCCAAGACAATGATTTCAAAGTTGCAGCAATCTGTCAAGTCTCTATAGAGGCTTGACAAGTTGAAGACGTCCCTGACGGGTGCTATCACACATGGCCATGGCAGGAGTGCATATGGGAACTTCTCGTTGGATCTTTGGCCGGAAGACTCGAACTTCCATGTCGGTCCTCTGAATAGCGTCTTGAAGAGACTGAAGATGGTGCACGAACATGGGGCGGGACATTTAGCATTGTCAGACCCAGCTACACCATCTTGGACATGCATGTGCACTCAGAGACACCAAGGCACTGACCTCAAAGCTGTCCCTAATCAACTCTGGCTTGCCAGATGTACTACCGGCACCAGAGGGGCCGTCTTTTAAGCCAATACCTCGAATACTCCTTTTACAACTCGATGCATTTGGACAGAACAAGAACATGCATGTTTTCTCCTACTTGTTATACTTAACCTATCTAGGTGTGTTTGAGGAGATAAAATTGCCTCATGATGCCCGGCCATACTCACGAGGATATTGATGGGATGTTCGGCAACCTGTCGGGGAACCTAATGAAAGCTGAGGTACTAACCATGCCTGAACTGTTATATGAGTTCTACACATGCAACAACAAGGCCTCTGTGCCTTATGCTGTTGATAAAGTGCTAGATTGGAAGGGTTTTGTCGATGGCTACATCCTTGATGGAGATGACAGGTTGACAGGTCATACCGCGCCTCTTGTCTTCAAGTTTGCTATGAATGGGGAGTGGCCAGTCATGTACACTAAGGCTAAGCCTAGCTTCTTGGACTAGCTACCTGCTAAAGGTATCAAGATGTGGAAAGAGGATAATGATGGCAAGCCCCTGATGCCAGTGGGAACCCCGAGAATTTTGCCACCAAAGAAATCAATTAAGGACCTGGGCCAGTTACGCAACAGTATCCATAAGCATATCTTGCACTGGCTTGCAATATCATCAAATAGAACTGGCAACCTGGAGAATGCCGGGTACTCCGCACAGTTTACTTCCTCTATTGAGTACTGGATGCGCCTCTTGCAAGAACTAGGCAAGATAACATGCCCGGAAGGGTGCTATGAGGACTTCTGGCCCCAAACTAGGCAGCTTGTGCCGGAACGTTTCGAAATGGCAGCGGTGATGGAACCGCTGGCAAGCATCACTCCGGCCTACGTTGGTCCTTGGAAAGATAGACCTATACCAGAGTTCAATCTACAAAAGGGCATGTTTGTTCTTGTACGCCCGGATGACGTTTTGTGCCCTACCTGGGTAGGGTACTCTACAGAATGGACGATAGGAAGGAGAACTTCGAGACCAACCAATTGACTTGGTGGAAACCAATTTCGGTGAGGAACTAGGTGTGTACCCTGCTAATTATGTGAATTGTTGGAAGAAGAGATGGAGACCAACAACAGCTAGTGAACGGATCGACCTAGACACCATCGACTTCGCCTGGTCTCCATCCAACAAGAACAAGCTTTCCAACACCATCAAGATTCCATTGCTTGTAGCCGAAACGTATTCAGCTCTAGTTGAAGAGCGCAACTGAATGTATTGCATGATCAATAAAATCGTTTTTGTGTCGTGTCGTGTCCATTTCTAAAAAAGTCCATGAATTCAAGATTTGTCCATAGTTAATGAAACAATGCTTTAAAGAGAAAATGAACTAAAACTGGGAGTGTCAAAGCAACTAAAACACAGGGGAATCACACAAATGAACTAAAACTGGGAGTGCCAAAGCAACTAAAACAAATGGAAATTGCATAACTAAAACACAGGGGAGGCAAGAAAGAGAAATGTTTGCGGCGGCCTTGGCCGCCACGATAAATTTCTTGTAATAATAGAACTTGTCCATTGTGCACAATAATTTAGCAGTAAGCAACATTCCTTGTCCTTATAACAATACGTAACATCCCTTGCCCTTGTATCTAGGCATCTGGTCTAGTGGTAACACACTAATTCCAGCAATATGAGGTCTCAAGTTCGAGGCTGCCTATAATCGCATTCTGAACTGTTAGGTCTCAAAAATCCACAGATGCAATATAAAGGTTGGAGGCAGGGCCCAATCAAGAAATGTAGTGTGGTGTGTGGTCACATGTCCAGTTAGATGCTGCCTAGTGGCATGATATTAAAAACTCTTCTTCTTCTTCCTATAACATTGGGCTACACTGAAATATTTACATAGTATTTGCCATCATTTTGCCAACCCATTCGACGTGGACCACTCCCACGTGCTCTAATTCATATCAATCCATCCCTTCTCAAGATATTTCTTTTGTGATCATCCAAGTTACGCTCAGTTTCAATTCATCCCTTCTCAAAATGGATCATCCAGATTTATCCCTGATCTCGCAATCCATCCCTTCTCAAGATGGATCATCTATAATCATCCGTGATCTCGCAATTTTATAGATTTTCTCGTACTCTCAGAGTACTAGATATCCCTCGTACCTTCAAGGTATTTGTACTCCCAGAGTACCAGATATCTCTCGTACTTCCAATGTACTTCATTATTTTTCGTACCTCCAAGATACTACTTGATTGTATCTTCAATATACAGTATATTCCCAAAATATGAATGCAACTTTTGTCAGGACTTCGTATATAAATTTGTATGTGATTTTTTGATTAAACACAGTCTAACGTCCTTTACAAAAAAAAAAAAAAAAAAAAAACTTTTGTCAGATCTATTGTGTTGCTGCCTAGTGGCATGACGTTACAAACTCTTCTCTTATAACATTGGGCTACACCAAAATATTTACATAGTATTTGCCATCATTTTGCCAAACAATTCGACATGGACCACTCCCCGTGCTCTGATTTATATCGATCGATCCCTTCTCACGGACTAGCTCCCAAAGTGGCAACAAATGAGGGCAGTCAAGTGTCAATGCAGAAAATATTTTCTTGGCAATGTCTACACTCAAAAGCTCAAACGATTGTGGCAAGGTAGGTATACCAGCTTGTCCCATTCCTTCGATCATTTACTTCACTCTTGATGACATAGATATTAAATAATAGTTTTAGCGTAACACCACTAGGTAGCATCCGACACATCGCTATAACTCTTGATGACATAAACCTTATATGGTAGTTTTAACATCACGCCAGAAACCTGCGAATTTGAGTTTTGTATTGGTAAGGTTTGGACAGTGGTTTGTGGCCCGTATTGTATACCGTTTGGTATGTTTTTTAGTGTTTCAAGTGTTTAACGGCGAAAAGAGGTCTGCGCTTCTATTGTGCCTGCTGCCCCCGATGGTCTGAGAGAGGAAAGTATTGGCCAGGAGGTGGGCTTGCCACGCTTGTTTCCTAATCCGGCTAAGGAGCTGCGAGGTAACCCTGATTGCATGCCGAATTCATGGGCAGGGCAGATCTTGAAGCCCTTGCGAACTGTTGTGCTAATCACGGCAAGAATTCTAAGGGCAGGGATGGGAATCGTGAGTCTCTGATGTGGAAGGAGAAACGATATTGGTTGCTTTTAGGTTCAAATCCCCATCTCAATGACTTTGATGTCATTTGCTCTCGTGTTGTTTGTTCGTACAGAGGATTTCGTGTGGTTTTGTTTGTTGCAGGGCATTGATCTTAGCAATTTCGGCAGACAAGGAAGAGCTGTGTTTCGAGGTTTCTTATCTGCAGTAGACACGCCAAGTTATCTCCGTGGTAGGCTGCAGAATTGATCTGCCCTCCCAGAAAAGAATCCTCCAAACACTTCCAGGCATTTCTGGACGGAATCTGCAAGATTGGCCGCCTGAATAGAGCATACCGTCAGTTTGTGGCCATGCAGGTCGGGTTGGCTCAGATTCGGTGGCCTTGATTAAAGGCTGCCAGAGCCTCGCGAATCGGGCAGCACGAGCTTAACGCAGGGCCCATGCTGACCATTGACAATTTGGGTTTTTCTTTTTCCATTGGTACCTTAGGAAGTGGCGAATTGTGTTATGTCCAAAAAACCAGGGCCGTCGATGTGGTATCAAGTCATGGATATCCTGTGGATCGATGGCTGCAATTAATTTAGGCAAACAAGCGCCATGAACATAGAGAATAGAGAATATACATGAACTAGGTAGCATCCAACACATCGTTATAATAGCAGTATCAACAAAGCTTGTAGTGTGTATTATTTTTTATTGGCCTTAGGATTGTGGCACAACCCAAGGCATATTCCTTCTCCATCGATCTGGGCCGCTCTTTCGAAGTCTTTGTGGGTCAAACTAGCCCTGATTGACCCACTTTTCAAGGGGCTTAAAAAAAAATAGACCATTGCATCAAGGAAACAAAAATACATGATACGTATTACACAGAAGCAGTATTATACCACAAAGCATATATGCATCATCCAACCCAAAAATCTGAGGAAGTTGGGCCCGGGGAATCGAACCCCAATGAAAATCCAATGCCCCATAAAAATCCAATGCCCTTCGCATACCTTAAACATGAGGCAGCCGAGATCAGGACACCTGAAACAAATAAGAGAAGCAAAATCTGGAAGCACTGAAACAAATAAGGAAAGCAAAATCCAGAAACTAAAATTTGCATATCGTTGGCGCTAATTTCTTCCACAGGTATGCCGATTTGCAGATCCCCTCTTTGGTGGCATGCCGACTAAAACAAGGAAGACTGCTTCAGCATCATATCCAAAACTATATTCGTGTATAAATTTTGCTATGAAATTTCACTGCGCCAGAAGCCCCTGTCTGCAATGTGCCCTGTCTGCAATGATGAAGCTCCTTCACGGCCTGAATCCGACCCTGCTGGCCAAGAACCAGCGGATAGAAAATACATGCCAAGCCTGGGAATGGCTTATACTCTGAATCTGACCTGCTAGCAGCAGGCCGCTTAGCACAGCTCTGGTCTGCCTTGGGTTAGCCGCAAGCCCTAGTTTGACCTGGTCGAACAAAAATCTGCAATCCGGCCTTCTTTTGTTACACCAAAACAGAAGTACAAAACAAAAGCACAAAACAAAGCTCTTGCCAGTTAGAGCTCTGGCTATGGCAACCGCCGCCTTAAACACTCTCCAAACCGCCAATAGAAGCGCCTACAAGCCACATTACCTTATGAGATGGTGGGCGACAGACTAGCCACTCCAAGGACGCCCCAAAACCGAAGGAAGATGATCAACTCTGCCAGATTTGGAATCCCTGGACGTTAGAGACAGGTGGAGAGGTGCACCGTAAAGGACGGTTATGTCCCGTTCTGCCTTCTCGTCCAATCCTATAATGCCACGTGGCACTCTTTCTAACCCGGAATTATGTTGTTGTAAGCTACGTTTTACTAAATGCTGCGGAAAGACATTTTCTTGATATAAATTTAGACGTCATATAGGTAAAAAACTGCAGAACGGACAGTAAGAACACAGAATAGATAGTAAAAAAAGACAGAATAGCGAGTAAAAACTCCGGAATGCACTGTAAACTTCCAATTTTTATTATAAGCATAGTTTTTACAGGGCAAAAACAAATCAGAAAGGATCCTACAAGATTAACTCCTGATGCTGAAATAGGCTATGGTAAAACATCAACTACAAGTCGGATTTACAGCTGCACTGCTTGATTATTTCGAAGCAAAGCATTGTGGAAACAGAGATAAGTATTTCGCATCTTGATCCAAAGAACTTGGCCACAGAAACAGTAAAAAATCTTTTTAAAATGAAAAAACGGCCTATAAAGAGCTGTCTGAAGACGAATCCGATAAGCTTGAGCTCAAACATGAAGGATTTGAAGGCCTTTCAGTTCAAATACGAAGGATAGGCTTTGGTACATGGCAGATGACGACTGCAGATGACGACTGATGAAGCTTAGAGGTGCTGTTTTCTTGGCCCTTTAGATCTGGCTATCGCCATAGTGATACTGCTTGCCGCCACAACAACGAAAAAGGTGTTTGCATCTTGATCTTGATCCGAGAACTTGGCCACAAAAACAGTAGCTTAGCCCTGTCAATCCACTGAAGACATGCCTCAAAATGCAAGAATCGCTGCATCCCTTTCTCAAGACCCCGACAGCCATTGCAACACATCTTAATCCCTTTCAACATGGCCTCAAAACGCAAGAATCACTGCATCCCTTTCTCAACACCTGACAGCCATTGCAACACTTCTTACAATCGCCTTTCGAGTCCCTAAGAAAACAATAAAGAGAGCACTAGCGCCGGATTTAACAAAAGGCCACTAGAAATCAAAAGCCCTTTAGATCTGGCTATCGCCATACCGATATTGTCTGAAGAATATCTCCTAAAGCACAGTTAGCATCAGCGCCATCGCCAAACAAGCAAATAAACACTTGAACATGTTCAAAAATTGAAAAAAAAGGCTGCTGGATTCAAGAAATGGATGTTAAAAACCAAGAAACTCATAAAAATCTGAAAACTTTGCCGGATTACAGAGCTAGAAATCTGCTAAGGCGCCGGATAAGAGGGCAGCGCCATCCCCAAACTTTAGACCGCCAAAGAAAACAGTGAGCGCCATAGCCGGCAGACCAACAGAGGAAAGAAAAATTAGTTCGCAGAACGAGACATAACCGTTCTTTACGTTATGCCAAAGTCCCTTTAGTCAACATTCAGGGTTGTCAAGTGGGCCGACGCGCGTCACTTTCCAACCCTGAATGTTGACTAAAGGGACTTTCCCTTATACGAGAAGACCATGCCCCAGCACAAAAACAACGAATCTTGCGAATATTGCCCGCATCTGGCCTACCACCATCAGCATTCTACGTATTTTGATACGAATACCTTCAATAACCACTGAAAATCTTATGTAATAAACATACGGTTTTTTATTAGGGCCACATTAATAGCAGTATCAACAAAGCTATAGTAGCATCTTCAACAAAATTGGTCATGGATATATAAACGTGCTAAAAAACATGTTTTGTATAAGAAGTAATTTTGCATTGGCCAATGCATGTCGAGGAGCTTGTTCTTATTCTGACTCTGAATGCCCCAGGTATGCCCTAAATTCCATGTCTCAGACTCTTTCTTCACTCCCCAGACCTTCTTTCGCCCTGCTAGTCCGTGATGCCCGTTCTACTGGTTTCAGATTAGCCGTCCATCCTAAATTTTACACAGGAAATGTGATTGCAAGAGCAAGGAGTTATAGCAAGTTTGTTGCAAGATCGCATTCTTTGGCAAAAGAAAACAGATTGGGTTTGTCGGAAATGGCTTCTAAGCTCAGCAAGGATGCTAATTTGAAGATCTTTGATAACGTTAAAGAATTGCAGTGGAGTTTGGCCGATCAAATTGCAAAGCTGTCTGCAGATTCTATTGAAAGCAGAGGAGCCTTCTCTGTTGTGCTATCTGGAGGCTCTCTGATTAGCGCATTGGGGTAAAATCGCTTTTAACTTACTGAAACTGCTGACTTAGAGAACTCTGATGTTGATTGCAGCTTTTTGTCAGGATTCCACTCATTCTGTTTAACGCAATGTGAATAAAGCTGCAATGATCTCCCCTGCAAATGTTTGTTAGCTTTTTTTTACTTATGCTGTTCTCTATTCGCTGTGTTCTAGCCACGAATGCATAGAATTATGATACTCCTTTTGTCGTCATTGCTAGCGTTATTTCAGTAGCTCTGAGTTACTTAACTCCAACCATGATGCTTTGCCATCACTCTAGCTATTGCGTATTGCCCTAGGTTTATGCTATTCCCCATGTTGCAGATAACCATTTCAACTTCATTCTGTCAGTTGGGCTTCTTCTTGCTTTACAGTTTACCAGCCATCAGCACAATATGCCTTTTTTTAACAAGACAAAGAGAACAGACATGCTGTGCTCTCACAATTTTTTCTCTCTATTATCATTTAGGTATCAGCCCTCAAGCCCAACTTCGTTCTGATATATTGTCATGAAATAACTATTAAGAACTGCAGAAACTTACCTCAAAAGCAAACTACTACACCTGTTCTAAAGGAATTTGATTCACAACAGTTGTGCGAGGCATCATGTCTTCACTTCATGATTGTTACTACCAAGGTCCATAGAAGTTTCTGTGATTGCTGTTCATTATTTTCAGTTTCTCATTTGAAGGTAAAATGTGATATTTTGTCATCAGTCTGATAGATCACATCTGCAACTACAGGCTGCCATGTAAGAAAGGATTTCTTTCTTCTCGCATGCATATAATATGTGTTCACTCTAGTGTATTAATTTCGCAAACCAACATATGCCTTATGCCATACTTAAATTCTCTGTAAAATGTTTTTCTAGCTTTCAGAGTTAACATATATCATTTACTTATTTTTGGTTTCAGGAAGTTGTGTGAACCTAATCATCACGACTCTATAGAATGGGCAAAGTGGCACGTGCTCTGGGCCGATGAACGAGTTGTGCCTAAAGATGATAAAGAGAGCAATTATAGACTGGCTAGAGAGGGTCTTCTGTCCAAGGTATAAGACTTGGATTTTGGAAATGCTTATTTCAAGGATCGGTATAAATCATATATGCTATGCAGGTGAGCATACCTATTGGTCAGGTATATGCAATCAATGATGCTCTTAGTGCAGCTGCAGCTGCTGAAGATTATGAATGCTGCTTAAAGCAATTGATAAAGACAAAAACCGTTGATGTTTCTGAAGATGGATATCCCAGATTTGATTTAATATTGCTAGGCATGGGACCTGATGGGCACATTGCATCATTATTTCCTGGTCATCCTCTTCTGAAGGAGACCGAAAAATGGATAACTCACATACTCGACTCACCAAAACCACCACCTGAGCGAATTACAATGACGTTCCCTGTGATAAATGCAGCAGCAAACATCATTTTTGTGGCTACTGGTTCTGGCAAAGGTGAGATGATGAAAAAGGTGTTTGGCGAGAAACTTCCAGCCGGGGAATTGCCTGCACAAATGGTGTCGCCTTCCAGTGGGAGTGTAATTTGGTATGCTGATAAAGCGGCAGCTGCTACTTTGTAAGTAACTCCTGTGTTTGAAAGAGGTAATGGTTTAGAGAAATAATCTTGCATAAACTTCTGGATGTACAAATTCAGGTTTCCTCTGAACTATTAGCAGGTTATTAAGGTGATTTCCTCTTAAAATCCAGCAGTATGGTTTGTACTTGGAAATTACAATTATGACATACCTCTTTCATCGCAGTTGGCAATACAGGCTGCTTATCTACCTATTGGTGATTAGAAGTTGCTATACTTTTGCATCATTGGTAGCTTGGACATACTTATCCAGCAAATAGTTGATAGGCCTTTTAGTAGCAGCCTGGATGTTACATTGGTATATGCCTGCCGTAACAAATTGTGTTTTAAATACTGTCTAGTAGTCAAATTGGAATCTTGAGTTATGATGGTGGTAAATTTACATACAAGTAAATTCCTGTATTTCAGGTACTGCAGCCTTGGAATGCCACTTTTTTGCTGTGAATAGTGTCTGCCATTAGTTTTTATATATATTTGTAATCATGGTTGGACCCGGCCCAGGTTGGTGCGCTGTTCCGACTTGATTCCAACCTGCTCCGACCAGGGTGAAATTGACCCAGGTCGATTGGGTCAAAAGACCCAAAAAAAAATTCCCCCGATTTTCTTCCATGTAGTGCCTCTCCTGTTTCTTTCTTGGCAGACGAAGCTCCCCAAAAAGCCAACTGTAACTTCTACCTTTCTGTTCTAAGCATTTTTGCGTCTATTCTTTGCTGTAAGATGGATTTCATCCGAATTTGACAGGGATTTGGCTTTCTCAGGTAAGCTTTTGAAGCATTCCCTCTGATTTTGCTGCATGAAACCGCCTATACACAGACCTCCTGCCCATATCTTAACCTTTCTTGCAATAAGATCTATGCATGACTGCGAATGCCTTAGGTCAGAAGGAAGTGTCTATAAATGGCTCAGATCAAGTTTCTTAGGACAATATTCAGAATATTCAAAGACACGACATGCCATGTTTTTTGTATCACCTCTCGTTGAAAATTTCACATAGCCTGCTGAATACTAGAGTGGACTGTTTGTTTTCGAAGAAAAGCTAAAATGGTTCATTTCTTTCTGTCATAATTGAGCTCATTGATAAGTGAAGTTCAGGTATAAGAATCAGGAAAAACGCTTTAGCTGGGATGTTGATAAGTGAAGTTCAGGTATAAGAATCAGGAAAAACGCTTTAGCTGGGATGGCAAAGACCAAAAACCTTCTTGAGAAGGTGAAGGCTGTTGACATTTTGGATCATACATGGATGTGAAGGAAGAGATACAAAATGTAAGACAGTGCCCTAATGACTCTAGCTTACTCACGAGAATGCTGACTTAGAATAAGACATGGACTGGTTTATATAGGTATGCCATGTCATCCACAATGCCACATCAGCAGTATGATGTCATTACTAGAACAACCTAATTGCGAACACCCCTCCTGATGACTAACACTAACACTGCTGATTTTAAGATATAAAGGAAACTGAATTATAGAAGCCAGTCCCTTTTGTTTCCTCGTACCAGTCCTTTTTGTTGGCAACGCAAAATCTAGGATAAGACTGTAATACAGAAATCTGATTTGGAAGATGCGACCATGCCTTAAGCAGCTTGGTAAATCCTCCTATATTAGTAGCTATGATGCCCAAGTGACTTATCAAATCCGTACCTAAGACATAAACATAAAAGAGGTCATCCTCAATCCTCCTAGTACCTAAGACATAAAGGAGGTCATCCTCAATCCTCCTATTAGTAGTTATCATGCCCAATTGACTTATCAAATCCGTACCTAAGGCACAAAGGCCCGTCATCATCAATCCTCCTGTATTAGTAGCTATCATGCCAAGTGACTTATCAAATCCATACCTAAGACATAAAAGAGGTCATCCACAGATTGTGTACAAACAAGTGACACAAAGTGTTTTTTCAAATTGTGTACAAACAAGTGACACAAAGTGTTTTCAAATTAGATTCCTGCTCACTCAACAGTTGCTAAAGAGTGTAATGAGTACTAAGTTCTACATCTCTCTTTGAATTCCTTTGAGGATCTAAGCTCACTCAACAGTTGCTAAAGAGTGTAATGAGTACTAAGTTCTACATCTCTCTTTGAATTCCTTTGAGGATCTAACAAACATTGGACTTCCCTTTCTTCTAGAAATTCCAATTTTGTATGTTCACATTCAATCCACTCGGATTTAAGATCTTGAGCCTTGTTTGGAGACAAAACACATTCCTCTTCGATTTGAAGTTCAATCTTCAAACTAGCTGTCTGTTTAGCAGTTTGAGCTTTAGCTTTGGATATTAAAGTAAAATCTCTTGCTAAATCATGTATTTTCACCTCGTAAACATTAAATGTATCCTCAAGAATGAGTCTCAACCAACTCTCCTTTTGCAATGAAGAAGATAGCTCTTCTACTGTTCTTTCACTAAGTTCTAGCTTTGTATTTGCTAGCATTAAGTCGTTTTCCAGCACTATAGATTTGTCCAGAGAATGTTGCAACTGTTGCGTAACTTTTTCTAAAGACTGTTCTGTACCTTGACAAATGTGTAACAAAGAATCAATATGACGATTGGCTGCTGTAAATGTTGAATTCCATTGCTTTAACATTGCCTTAAATTTCAAGATTTTAGCGTCTGCCTTGAGAGCTTGTTTTGAAGACATTGTACAACATCCTTTTGGCTACAATTCAAATATCTTAGAGCCCTTAGAGTAGTTTACTTCTTCTACGTGATCGTCCATTTTGTACCTAGTTTCTGCCTCCATATGTTGATGCTGCATCTGATTAAAACTAAGCTTAATACATTTCTTCAACTCATAGTAATTAGTAATGTACCTATATTATGTGGACAAACCATTGAGAGCATGGATAATAAGAGTAGCATAATCTATATTTCCACCAGCATCAAGGTACTTGTCCCCTAGAGGCTTCAGCTGACCAAGATGCTCTCTCGTGCTTGCACAGTCCTGAAGTTTGAGATTATGCATTTTCTTTTGAATGTTAACTTGTTGCCTAACTCCTTTCTGAAGAGAGGTTGAAAGTTCATCTTGGAGAGTAACATTGTCTGGATCTTCTTTGTGAGATCCTCATATGTCGCCACTTGGAGGACACGGACCACCACATTGTGGCACTATGCCTCTCTTCCTGTTGTCCTTTGGGTGACTGCCAATATCATCTTTCATGTGAGCAGGCATAGCGATGGATCTAGCTAAAGGAACCTGAGGTAAATGTTGCCTGACCTGAGGTGGTCTATTGCCCTGAGTTGGATCCTGCATTGACTTGCTTTAGCATGCAAAAATTTGTCTGCTGTGCTAGATGTACCTCATTCAACTCTACGCGAGCAATGGTGACAATGTCAATAGTAACTAGTCTTCAAAGCTTGTTGTTGAGATTTAGCTTGTGGTGCTTTACCATCTATTTCTCCAACTCCCCCATGCAAGTCGCAACTGCTCATGTTATTACCTTGCAAAGCAAGTGCCCTTTTCAAGTCTCGGACAGCAAGGTCCCGATTGGAGGAGCTTTCCTCCAACCTCAAAAGCTTGGAGGCCATGTCATTATCCTTGGCTAAATTTGTTTCTTTCAAAGAATTCATCATGTCCTCCAGGATTTGAATAAGCTGCTGCCTTTTACTACCGTGGAGGCTGTTTGAACAACTTCTTAGATTTTGGTAACCATCTTTGTGGCCCTTGTATGAAGTTGCAATAGTCTCCCTAATTTCTTGCTCAAAGTGTTCCGTAGCCTAGAGCATGGTGTCTAGCTTGTGTGATGTCATGGCAAGATCGGTGCGGAGCTCGGCGATGTCTGACTTATTTTGTTGTTGTTCAAATTGTGCAAGTTCAAATCGAAGGCCAAATGGATGCATATGAATCTTTTCCATGCTGGAGTTGGATTGTTTTTCTATGGCTAATTGCTTTCTAGCAAATTGGGTACCTAGACTCTATTTTTCCAGCGAGGCATGTAAGTAAGCTTAACTATAAAGCCTTCAACCATCGCCTAACTTGCTTTCACGGCTCCTTAGATGGTCGCCTGGAATTCCTTTTCCATTGCCTTCTTTCTTAGGTCAGATTTATCATTCTTGCCTAAGGATTGAGTAGTTTGTTCTGCGAATGCGGATGGAGTCGAGCACAACTTCGAGCAGATGTTTGCCTGCCATGTTGAACGTGCCTTGTGTCCGCTGAGGTTGAGATTGTGGAAGCAAGCGGTTTTCCCCATTTATGGGCATATCCAATGCAGATGAGGAGGAGATCGGGCTGACATATCTATACTAGGGTGCTTGAAAGGGGCATGTGTTGCATAGAGTTGAATTTGAGTTTAAAATTGAATTCTAGGTTTCAAACTGTGCCTAGAGAGAGAAAAGGTAAGAAATTGAAATATAGGATCCAAAGGCCCCCTACGAGCCGCCTTAGAGAGAGAAAAACCCCCCTAAAGAGAGAAATCCTTTTGAGAGAAAGGACAAGCAAGGCGGGCGCTAGAGAGAGAACAGGGCGGGTGCTAGGGTGCTAGCCCATGCTCAGCTGTTCTATGAAGTAAGCAGACCCCTCTTCTATCATCCAACTCAACTTGTAAAATACAACTTGACCACAATTCTTAGAGTTAGTGATTGATTTGCATATCGTTCTTTCAAATGGTGCTCATGTTGTATTTTGTAACAAAACCTCTCTCCAAAATTCTTTCTGGATTGCCTCAAGGAGGTGGTGATGATGATGATAGAATAACATCAACTAAAAGTCGTAGTTTATAGGATACTTTACAACATAGCTCCCATAGCCCTCGCCACTCTACATGGCTGAAGTGTGTTCTTCCCCCACTAACTTTACAACAATACATAACCTTTTTCGCAACGATGTGTTGAACCAATGACCTTGGGTATGGCAGTTTAAGGTCTTATCAAGGGCAAAAGCTAGGGGTGGAGGTTGTCAATTTAGCATATGCTATAATGACACCAATTCTTCAAAAAAAAAAAAAAAAAAAAAAAATAGCATATGATATACATATGAATTTGGATGGTAGATATGTGGCCTACATGACATTTGAACGGTGAAGTTGTCGCCTAGAGCTGACGAACTCATGGAAGTGAGGATATTTTTGGTTCTAAATTTATTTTCTATTCTAGGCTGGTAAACTCATGTTCAATTGGGCATAGGTTTTTTCTATTATGGGCCGCATTCTTGATGAATTGATGGTTCTGTTCTGGCTATTTTGGGATGGGTTCTTGAAGTGAAGTGATGGTTAACTGGGAGTGTTCACAAGCTAATATGGTTTTTTCAGTAACAAATCTATAAGTGATGTACTTTTAACAATGCTCATTAAAACTCACGAGGACAGCAATCATGCAACAACACTTTGGAAGGAGTAATTTTAGGGACCTTAAAATTTCGTCTGAAATTTTGAGCTGACCTGGCGGTTGGCGGCTCGCGAGCGCTGCCGCCAAGTCAGCTCAAAATTTCAGACGAAATTTTATAGGTCCCTAAACTTCTCCAACAAAATTTTAGGGAGGGTGAAATTTGCCCCTCCTGCTGCCGGATCTGCTTCGATTTGTTGTGCAATCTTCCTTTATAGGGTCGATCAGTGCTTTTCTTCCTTCAAATCGAGTAAAAAAAGGTGAAGGTTGCTCCAAATCTGGCCAAAAATAGAGCATCAATTTCTGCAAAATAGGTTTTCTTTCTGGTTGATGCTTCTGTGGTTCGTCATTCGCCCACTTTTCTTCGTTATTCCAGTTTTTGCTCGTGTGCTTCATTCTTGTCTGCTTCCTCATTCTTGCAGTTTGTCCATCATTTCTTTTTTTGGCATTCTGCTGGCGGCACCGTGTAACGAAGGGAGGAGCGCCACTTACCAAGGAAACAGCAAGCAACAGCAAAATTTTAAGAAGAAAAACCAAGTTAAACAAGGGCCAGGTTTAGGGTTCCATCTTTCAAAAAAAAAAAAAAAAAAAAAAAAAACATATCCTATGATTCATATTTAATGTCTACACAAATGTCCCTCAATTTTAGGTGGCCAAGGTTAGTAAATAAACTCTAGCTCCACTTTATCTCAAGCACCATCTTCGGAATCAGTATAACAAGTGCTCCAAATATCTTAAGCAATTCCACACAATTGTCTCGTTCAAACAATATAAAAAAATGTTAAGGGCATTATTCAAAATTTAAACTTAGAAACTGTTACATGCTGGTATTTGCATCTTCTGCCATAAAATTTCAGTAAACCAAAGCATTTCAAAATATTGAACATATGTACAGATCTACAACAAAATGTATGTCCAGTACCAGCCTTCCAAATTAACCCTGTATATGCATTCTTTTTATTCATATCAACATGGATCTAAAAGTCATCTCAAATTCATGATCATAAGCACAAAACTCAATGGTATTCTTTAAGCACAGCTCTTTGTACAATATGCAGATAAGCGGCTATTAGACGTATTAACATCAGTCACACTCGCCCAATCCACCGTTTTTCCATTTGAACACGTCATTGTTAGGTAGCCTTTATCCCATGAAGTCTGCATGGTGAAGACTAATAGTAAGGGAATCTATATACAGATCAACGATCAGCAAAATGCCAAAAGTGAAGGCTGACATACCGTGCATGTAATTTGTTGATCATCACAACGCCAGGCAGAAGTCGGAACACAACTTAAATAATGGCACCACGTGCACTTCTTGTTCACATCAACGCCTTTGAACAACAGAATTATGGCTGCCAAGAACCTGGCAACACATAATCCTCCCAAATTTAGTATGGCAACCAACTAAGGTACAAGGAAAATGAGTTCAAAGTGCCAACAGTTTCAATGAACACTAAACGCAAGTTCGAATTTAAAATCAGCAGGGATCAACACTTCATGAAGCAAGCGTATAGCTAACATTAACATACTTCTTTAACTAATTGGTAAATCTGAAATCAATGTTCCATAACTTACCCAGCAACCAAGATGACCACAGCCGTTATTAAGAGTATGTATTGAATGGCTTTGTGCTTTGTTCTCACAGGCATTTCCACACCTTCATGTACTGCTTCATGACGTCTTAACCAACCAAGTTGAGGCTTAAGCAAGAAGACAAAACCCAAGAGGAAACCAGTCAAGAACCCTCCAATATGGGCAAAATTGTCCACGTGTGGTAGTATACCGACAGCCAAATTGACGACAGTTAAGATAATTAGGGTTGTCAATGCTGCACACTGCATGAAGCAGGACAAAATGAAGAAAATAAAGTTAGCATCATCATAAACAAGGGGCAAAACAAGCATCTAGTATACACAAACCTTATTATTATACATTGACCAATTTGTAAGCAGCTCTGACAACATGGCACCTAACAAGCCAAACAGGGCACCAGATGCTCCAACTGAAATTTGATTCTTTATAAATAAAGCAGACATCAGACTGCCTCCGAATCCCGAAAGAAGGTACACAATGCCAACCTTTACTGTCAATGACAGAAGCTGGTTAGTGCACATACGAATAATGGAGGACTGTAATGACTACTAGATTTGTACAAAATATATGATAATCCAGAGCTATGCAGACTTGGAGAAAGAACTAAATGAGAACTCAAGTGATATATAGGGCAAGCATAATAGACATAAGTATAACATCATAAAGGAGTTTGCAGATAAGTGCTCATATGGACGGCACGCCATACTAATATGGACGATACGCCATACATTTTTAATGGTGTGCTTTATGCCTAAGTCACCTGTCACTCAATATACAATTTAACATCCTCTTATGGCTGCAGATATGGATTTCAACGCATGCTAAGAACTGGCACATTCTTGTCAAGCAACCAAAGGTGAAGGACTAATGGGCCAATATGAAGAAAATGAGCATGAGATGAATACGGTTAACTTCTAATGTCTATTTACATGAAGAAATATTTACCAGAAGGATGTATAAAAATGAGCATCAGATGGATTCATTAAGGGAGGAGGAAACATGTTCCACATCATAGCCACAAGAGAAACCTGAGACGCTTAAAATCTTCTATCTGAGACGTATCAAAGTTTTCTATTCTGTTCATGTTTTCAGTCAATACAACATAGTCTTACCAAAGCCAAATTCTTGCTCCAGTCGAATCCCGATGAAAACAAGACTCAGCATGTTTGCAAGCAAATGGAAAACTCCACCGTGCAGCCACATGCATGTAAGCAGTCTCCAACCTTGGTGATCATCTGTTACCAAGCTTGACTTAAGACCACCCATCTTTTGTAGCCTGTCAATATAATTTTTTTAGCAGCTAGCAGAACATAAATACACAAGGGCAGTCAGGGTAATAGTATGCATTACAAAAACATGAGAAAATACCAAGTACAACATGATGTATCTGTAATTATGATGTTACAATGTTGAACCATGCAAGCTCACAACCATCATCAAGTAAGGAAGAAACAGTGAAAGCACTTACGTTGCAGAGGAAGGGCCGAGCAACGGGTTCTCGCTGAAAGGCTGGAAAGAAAACCTTCCCAGAAACCTGACTATGCATCCGTCGACCGAATTTTTGGGGCAATTGTTAATTGCCATGGTTATAATAAATGTGATGATATTCACAAGCACAATAAGTGGTATAAGCCATGAAATTCGTTTCTTCGGAGGCATTGGCTCATAAGCAACTCCAGTATAAGGAGAAGACACTGGGTAAACAGTGCGCCTTCCCATTGATCCTTTCCTTTCAACATCCATTCCCATTTTTCAGACCCAACGACTTAGATATGTAAGATCAAAGCTGAATCCTCGAGTATAAAGCAGCAAAAGCCAGAACAAGCCAATGGGGTTGCGAATTCTTGTAAGATCAAAAGACCCAGAAAAGCGTGCAGATAAATTGGGCAAAAACTCACTAAAAAAAGGAGTGTAGGAAGGGGTTGAGCTGCAGAAAATACAGAGAAGGCTGCAGGATCGGAAGATCAAGCGATGGAGAAAGGCGGTGGTATGCAGCTGCCCCGATGGACGCGGGCGCTTGAGAAGTAATCCGGAAGCTCAGAAAGGAGGGCAAAGTGTTTTCTGCACGATATTTTTCAGCAGATTCTTGTTTTTGTTTATTTTTTTAGATAGAGAGGACCCGTTTACACCGGCAAGAACTTTTCCACGTTTCTGTAATGTCACATTTTGCATGTAGGTATTTATTTGCAATTTAGTATAACGTTCTCACTATTTTCATTGTATATTTCCCACCATACAAATCTTCCTTCCTACCTCTATTTTCCTTTTATTCTATTCTATATTTATAAAAGTTACATTTCCCCTTCCATAAAAATAAGGAATAAAAATAGGATGATGAAACCTAACTAGGCAACTTTAGAAGATTCATTCTATTTCTTGAAGCGGTCCAATGCGTAAATAGAAGATTTCAAGAAGCGTGTTGTGCTGGTCTCCACGTATAATACACCTAAATACTAATGGAAAAGAACATGCCAACCATCACAAATGCTTAAAAAAAGAAAAAAATCATGTATTTCAAAGTTGTAACACTCGTCTAGTATCGCAGATACCTGTAGACGAAAGCGCGTCTCCGTTATCACCACGTGTTGATATGACATCATGCCAACAACCTTTAACACATGGACTAACACATGGATGAAATCTGGCCATGGTCTTGGTATGGTTTCACTTCTTATTATCAATGTCAATATCCTATAGTGTATCACATTGTATTGTTACTAATGAATACCAAGTCCATGCTTCCCTCTCAATAGTACCTCTTCTATGTTACTTGTGAGACTCTAACTTGCCTTAAATCACAGGTGTCGAAGATTATCATAATCCAGCCACTACCAATCGTCGGATGAAAATCAATTAAATTCAGGAACACGTATGGCCAGTAGGTTATCGTGATAACCTCTAGGAGATTATTGGGAGAGTCTTCTGCGCAAATTCGGTCGTTGATCCATAGAAAGCTTGGCTGCGATTGAAGATAATCTTCTCCACCTGCGATTTAAGGGGGTCAATCCCCCCCCCCCTCTCGCAGGTCTATAGATAACCTACTCGACCTCCCGGCCTCGCAAGTTATCTGCAAAACCTGCTCGAGGGAGGCATTAACCCCTGCTTACATGTGCATCCAACTGGTACCCACTAACGTTTGAAATCATAAGTATATGCCTCATAAGTCCAAATTATATTTTCTGCCCCGCCGCCAG
>JAANSK020274602.1:0-11389 GCA_011763485.2 Isoetes engelmannii
GGCGCAGTAGTTTATGCCAGAGTTGTAAAAACACATCGTGATGCGAGTCCAGAACTTTCTTGTGTTGATGGTAAGATTGTATGTAACTTCCTTTCTTCTGGCTTCCCTGACTTTTGTTCCCACCAGCGAGTGGAAAGGCTTCAGGATATGGCCAGTTAAAGGAGGGGTATCTTTTTGACTGCTCAACTGGACTTGCAAGAGCGTATGTTTGCCAACACATTATTTGCTATTGCTTTGGACGTTATGTTGGAAAACTGATTAGTTTCTGGTGTTGCTCAATCAATTGCGAATTGTTTGTGTAGATTATTGAGCAGACCAACATACCCTGTGCTGGAAGCTTTGGGAAAGAACTTGTCATTTGAGGTTGCGGTTGGCGTGAATGGCCGTGTTTGGGTAAGTTAGCAGATTTGGATTGTTGATAGTAGTGGGGCTGTTTGATTATCTGGGTCATGCTTTGCAGGTAAAAGGCAACTCTCCTGCTACGTTGGTGTTGGTTTCTAATGCAATAATAAACTCAGAGTTCTTATCTGCTGCTCAGCAGCACGGTATGGTTCAGAAGCTGATTCAAAGAACGCAGTGATGTACTACAATTCAGCAGGAGAGCTGTTAATGCTTTTCCAAGATGTCACCAGAAATGTCAGCTAATTTCACATCTGCATCATATTTGGAATCACTCTGCAAATTCCTGTCTGGAAAGATGCTGCCCCCACAGCTTACAGATTTTACATTTCATTAGCATTTGGCTTATGTTTAGCACGTATATTTTTGTTAAGTTTTCTAGGTTTATTGCACATGACCTGCTATATTGGTTCAACTTGCATGAGAATGAGTAAAACTGGTGGTAGGACGCAGCAATGAAGCAACAACAACACATTGGACAATCTTATCAATAGCAGGTTCCTCCATTGAAAGAATCATTTTTAATCTCCTGTCAATTACGTAGCAGCAGCAACACAATATATTTGGTCCTGACTTGGTGAATGAACTCTCTAAGCTCCATGGCCTGCAATTAGGTAGGAGCTTGCAATTTGATTTGTCCGAAACTTTTAGATTGCTTTCTTGGTCAAAAGAATCATGGTTGGTGTTGCTCCTTGCAAAGTTTGCATCAATCCTGTGCTGGATGGTACAAATTACATATCATGGAGTGAGTTTTTTGAAGTTTGATGGAGTGTTGGATACAACCTGGGATGCTACAGTTAAACCTGCAGAGGACAAGAAAGCATTGAATTATCCTACATTATTGAATTATTGGTGGCTATTGATTTGAGAAGACTACTTAAATAGATCACATAAAACATTTGCAGAAGCATTTAGGTACTGCATGATCTTTGTACAGTTCAAGGACTTGGAAGTATATCCATTCTCAAAAGAGAAAATGGCAGGTCCAACTTTGGCAGAATGTACTGGTATTCAAAATTGTTTTTTCACAACTCAAGACTCTTATAAAGGAATTGATTAACAATTTCTGATGAAGACTTGATTATTTTGCTATTTAAAGGTATTGGAGATAAACACCAAAACTTTATTGGCTCTATTAAAACGACCAGGAATTGCAAATGGACTTTTGCTAAAGTTCAGACTCTACTTGCTCAAGAAAAGCTGGAACGTAACAGAAAAACAAAAAGGCAGAGGCACACATTGCTCAACTCAATCTAGCCATGGCTCAAGAGAATAAAGGAAACAGAAGCAAGATGATAGAATGGAAAAGGACAAATCTCGTTGGTCATTATACAAATCAGTATCCAGATTTTAAAAGACTGTTACAGAATTTTATTTCTACTTCTAAGTCTACTTTTACTCCTGCTACCTCTGCTAATGCAATTTATGGTGCAGCAATTTCTGCTATTGCAGTTTATGGTGCATATGCAGTCAAAAGATCAGTTCCTTGTCTCTTGAAATTACATGATAGATTCTGGGGCTTCTTGTCATCTAACATGATCATCTAAGTATCTTTTTAATCCAAAAGATCATCATTCTGTTTTGGTGGCTATGGGAAATGGAAATATGTGTCAGTCCAAAGCTAAAGGCGTCGTAGACTTTAGATCTTCACGGGAATTCTTCATGTTCCTATTGTTAGTCATCTTCCAGAACTTGATACTAATCTTCTATTCAACAGGGATTCTTCGTGTTCCTAATGTTAGTCATCTTCCATAATTTAATGCTAAACGTCTATCTGTTTCTACCTTCGATAAAGAGCACAGACATGTCATCTTTGGGAATGGTAAGATGTATCTTACAGAGAAGAGCTCATTTAATATTATCAAACCCGAGCGATTAAAAATTCCTGGTAGGGACTACATGAATCATGCATGTCTGTATACTTTAAATGCAGATCCTGGAACTGTCTCCTAACTGTCTCCTATGGCAATACCTTTGTTGCAGCTGAGTTACGTAAAGAGCATCTGTGGCATGCTAGATTTGGGCATATTGGTGGTCAAGCTTTAGGTGAGCTTTTTAGGCTGCAAATGGTACGAGGACTTTCTGCATTGAAGTCTCGTGTCTTGGAGTGTGAAGCCCGTTACGAAGGTAAACAGTCTTATGTGCTGTATCCAATACATGCATCTTATAGGGCAGAATTTCCTTTGGACTTCTTGCATTCTGACCTATGCTATATGTCCACATTTTCTTTGAGAGGAGCTCCTAATTTTTTGGTGCTCGTTGATGATTGCAATCGCTTCACATGGGTGTTTTGTTTAAAAACTAAGGATCAAGTTTTTTCTATCTTGAAGCAGTTCTATATTCTTATGGAAAAACACTTGGATAGATCTCTCAAAGCTTTTGGTACCAATAATGGCACTGAATATGTCAATGCATTTGATGACTATTGTCATGCTTATGGCATTAGCTGAGATTTTATTGTCTCATATGCACATTCTTAGAATGGGGTAGCTGAAAGACAAAATCGGTCTTTCAGAACTTGGCCAGATCCATGCTTTTTCATAAGCATTTAAGTCCATCCTTCTGGAGGAAGGTTTGCAGACTGCAGTATATGTTGGTAACAGGGCTTGAACAGTAGCTTTCAGCAATAAAACACCTTATGAGGCTTTGTATGGAAGCAAACCAGATGTGCAAGATTTACGAGTCTTTGGATGTGTGGCTTATGCGGCTGTTCCCATGGAGATTTTAAAGAAAAAATGAGAAATTATCTGAAAAGGCAACCAAATGTATTTTTGTGGGCCATCCAACTCAACATAAAGGCTGGAAATTATACGATCCCAAGTCTCAAAGAGTTTTTGTGTTAAGGAGTCTTCAGTTTGCTGAACACAAAAAAATACCATAATGAACATGGTTCTGTTGACCAGAGTCAGTTTGAGCAGGACTTGATTACTCATCTTTTTCAACATCTTGAGTCTTCCACTTCAAGTACTATTTCTGCAGCAAGTTCTCCTGCTGTTTCAGAGTCTCAAAACAGTTCAGCGTCTCAAACCAGTTCAGGAAGTAAGACTTCTACCAGTAATCTCACTGTGAGATCTTTACTGTTTATTCCTACGGAAACTGTTCTTGAGGATTCATCACCACAGTCCTCCATTCATTCTGGAGAGTCAAATGATCCCTTGGATGATGCTTATAACTTGGATAATGTTTTTGAACATTGGCCCAATCATTTACATGATAAGTATGCACCTAATTCAAATTCTGCAGCTCCAAATCTCTTTGTACCTTGTGATCATCAGACATCGTTGCAAAGATCAAAAAGGTTAGTTGGTCTCCCTCCTGAGGTTGCAGAATCTTGTAATTATGCTCTTATGGCTGCAGCCTATTCTCATAATGATCCTCAGATTCAAGGAAATAGCAGGTTTGCAACAATGGGATGACGCCATGAAAGAAGGGAATTGGTGCCTAGACCAAAAGGTCAGCATTTGGTGCCTAGACTGAAAGGTCGGCATGTTATTGGTAATAAATGGGTACAGGACCAAGTTTCATGCAGGTGGCAGCATGGCTAAGCGCAGTACCAAGTTTCATGCAGATGCAGATGGCAGCATTGCTAAGCGCACTAAAGGCTACAGTCAGAAGTTTGGTCTTGATTACATGTTTGTATTTGCACCACTGTCCTCCATACGAGCTGTGATTGCTCTTGCAGACAGCAGGGGTTGGCAGCAGGGATTGGCAGTTGCAGGTTGATTTCAAAAGTGCTTTTCTTAATGGTGATTTATAAGAGCTCATTTATATGGAACCAGCAGGGTTTATCAAGCAAGGAGATGAGCATCTTGTTTGCAAACTTAAAAGGAGTCTTTATGGCTTGAAACAAGCCCCAAGGTGTTGGCATGAGAAGATAAACCTATTTCTTCTTGCTCCAGGGCGGATCCTAGTTTATGTTACAAAACAGATGGTGATGAAATATGCATTCTAACTCTATATGTGGATGACACTATCATTACAGGTAATGCATTTCATATCATTGCTGATATCAAAGAAGAGATAAAGAAGAGATGCAATCTACCTTTGAAGTAACAAGACTTAGGACTGCTGCCCTTTTGCCTTGGCATTAAGATTTGGCAGCATCCTACCTTTATTCAACTTACTCAAAGCAAGTAATCAGAGATCTGCTGGCTCGTTCTTTCATGCAAGTCTGCCGTTACACCTTGCGAGCATGGTCTCAGTTTAGTCTTGGATCCTAATGGTGAATTGTGTGATGCCACTCTGTATAAACAGTTGGTTGCTTCTTTAATATGTCTTACCATCACAAGGAAAGACATACTATTTGCTGTTGGGCAAGTCAGCAGGTTTATGCAAGTTCCTACTCTCCTTCATTGGCGAGCACCCAAGGGATGTATCCCTGAAGGTCTCATTTTATCATTAGAAAGGTCATCCTACTCTTTCCTACTCTTTCCTTTTACACTGTTGCAGATCATGCAGGTATTGATCTTGATCTCAGAAAATCTACAATAGGGTATGTTTCCTTCTTTAGCACTCGTTTAATCACTTAGATATTGCGGAAACAAACTACTGTGAGTTTAAGTACAACAGAGGCTGAGCTTTTTTGTACTGGTACACAGGAGCTGCTATGGGTGCTGCACTTTATTTCAGGATCTTCAATTTTAAGAAACAGGATCAAAGCAACACGAATCAACAAGAAAGAGCAAAGAGCAAGCAAGAAAAGAACGGCTAACTTCAAATCATGAAAGTAGAGTAGATGCACTAACGTCTCTATCCTAACTCACTCTCTTAACTAACTATGCCACGTTGTGGCACAAATATGGCTTACATGCATTGATCTCAACATCCTCCCTTAAGCCATATTTGCAAAGAAAACTATAGTTTACTGCTGTTGTTGCTACATCAGCTGTAACATCCTCCCTCAAACCGAAGTTTCTAGTACATGTATTTTTCCTGCTCCTCTTCAATTTCTTAAGAAGGTTCAAGAAACTTCAACGGCAACAAAATTTCTTTCAGCAATAATAGAGAGCTTATACATTTCGCTAGAAGGTGCTTCTTCAATCTTGGAACGTTCTTTGAACCACTGACCCTTTCCATCACATTTGGAGGGTGAAGATGAACCAAGCCCTTGCACAATTAAAGGCCTTGGTCGGCCTTGAGCTCAGAAGGCAGCTGGCTCTTTTACAACCTTTGCTGATGTATGAAAATGTCAAGCAGATTCTTGTAGACTCGAAAGGGTTAGGGCGAACAATTGCTTGTTATAGTGAAGTGTTTATTATGTCTTATTGAGACTTATCAAGTCTATAAGACGAGTAACATTACATCAGAGATTATCACTAACACCATCAGTGTAGGTACAATCATCATCAATACTACAATCACTAACAATTTCCTCCCCCTTATATCTTCATAAGCTGGGCAATATAAGATAAGATTCAGATACATAGTTGTCTCTTTATTCAAGGTTTATGGGTCTTTGTTGTGAGGTTGGATAAGAGCCGTGGATGCGTGACATATGCCAAGTATAATGCCAGATCCCTTATCTTTTTGAAAAAAAAAACGTCGTGCCACTTCCTAAGGTGTCGATCCGAAGCCAGAAAAGAAAGCCAAGAAAAGAAAGACCATGCTTGCCAATGGCTACCATGAAGCCTGCACCACTACCTGGCAACAACGTAGAATGCCCAAATGCGGGCTTTGCCACTGCAACCGAAGAAGCATTTCGTGCTCCAGGGAAACCAGGGATAGGGTGCGAGGAGCAATACTCTGCAAGCTCTACCATGCCAGCCAAGTTCCTTCACAGGGCAGGGCAGCTATATTGTTCTGCCAAATCGGGCAACGAAACCCTTCTCCCAGACTCCCCCTTCCAAGAAACAGGGCCGCTCCTCCCTTCTCTCTTCCAAGAATCGGCCAGCCAAACCGTATACTCCTCTTCCAAGAACCATGGGCGTTCTTCCCTTTTCTCTTTAAACCTGCCCCTGCTCCATCGTCCCTGCAGAAATGCAGACCTGATCATTCGACATGAAAAATCCCCCAAGCACATGCAGATCTTGAAGGAAATGATAGAAGGAATGAATCGAAGACAGTCCTTCCATGCTCTGTACAGTCCGCCCTGCCCAGGTGTGTCTGCCCTTGTCCACTGCTCGATCATAAGACGGTCTGCTCATAATAGTAAATACTTAGCTTCACCAAGTTGAGGGTTTATAGCAGTATGATAGAACAACATTTTGGTCTCAAGTGCTCTCCAAAGCTTATCATAAACCGGTAGCCTTACTAGTTCTTGTATATCAGCTTTGCTACCTTCTAGTTTGTCCATTTTGGTCTCAAGTGCTCTTCAAAGCTTATCATAACCTTACTAATTCTTGTATATCAGCTTTGCTACCTTCCAGTTTGTCCATTCTCAATTTCCAACCAAATTTTAGCATCATGGTACCATCCCCAATCCTTTCTGGCATGCATGGCTATATGAGGTAAGCGGTCTCCCTCCATGCGACACATATAGCACAACAGCCTGGACCAAAGTTTTGAAGACCATTTTTTGCATAGGCCAATTCCACATGTGACTCATAGGCTTCTGGAGTGCCCATAAAGCCTTCAAGACATTGCTGTACCTCTGATCGATGTTTATGCCCTACCCTTTATGCGTTCACCTAGGTAATACTTATGGCAGCTTACACATGTCACGATTATTTGCTCAACTTCCTTTCCACCTTCACCAGAAGGAACTTGGTATCTCCTTTACATTTGATTGCTCAAGTACCCTTTTGCACCTTTATGAAAAAAGACGTTCAAGCCCCTGTACAAGCTAACATATAAGGGCTTCTATATTTGCTCTAGGGAGTTAGAGGGACTTCTTGGCATTTTGGGGAATATCTGTCTAACAAGGCTATGCAATCATGCAGCTGCTATAAAAGCATGCTTGCTTATTGAAGTGTACCTTAGTACTACATGAGGTTTGCGAAAATGGAAGTTGGGTCATACAAAGGTATATATGTTGAAATGACAATTTGTGAGCAGGAGAAGTAGACAGTAAGAGAAGAAATACTAAATCAGACGAATACATGCTTTATTCACCCAATACCTAACTTATGACATGTTTCTTCAGCCTCACCAACTCAACATGTATGATATGCCATTCTTCTTTGTTGATAGAATAGGCTAATATTTTGATGTAAGGACGTTTTATTCTTTTTTCTCGTCTATGTATGTTTCTAGGCTCCAAACCAGCTCCTATGCCATATAATGATGGGTGATTGTACATGTCAAGCAAGTTGCAAAGAGCAACAAAAATGCAATTTGCATATTGTGTTGTGCAAGATAACATGAATGTATAGCTATTGTAAGTTATTTATATTATTTGGCAGCACACATGGATGGGCTAGATAACCTCCTGGGCATAGTTGTTATGGCCTAGGAAAAAATGGCCGTTCGTGGCCATAACAACTCTGCCCCAGAGGTTATCTAGCCTAGTGGCCATTTTTTTCGAACAACTCTGCCCCGGAGGTTATCTAGCCTTACTGTTCTGTGGCAGAGTCTTTTTGGAGAAGACAATTTTCTAAGTTTTATCGCGATCATTTTTATTGTTGATTATTTTATAGAAGATTGCATCGAATCTTCTAAATCTACGGGCAATATTTTTTTTACCTTTGAAGAACTCCTGCCCAACTCAATGGTGTGAGAATCATTACCCACATTATTTTAAGAACTTAGGAAAAAATAAATCAAAACCAATGGTTGAACTTAAACAAAAAAAATCGTAGGTAAGTCTGCCAGAACCCCGTTCCGGCTAAGCAATGAACTTCCATGCCAAAATCAGTCTCACCAGAGCTTGTAGGCTGGAGGATTCGGACCTCCAGGCCAAAATCGGCCTCACCAGAGCCTAGATAAATCTCCAAACTGGAGCTCCTGAATGCCGTCAGCGATGATAAAAAATTCCCTGTTCCAGAAATAACCATAAAAAACATCAAATACTGAAGGATTCGAACCTCGACTTCACCAAATCCTAAATCGGCTTCACCAAATCAGCTTTACTCCGGCCCACAACGATTGCCAAATTAGATTTGCCAGGAAACACAGAGAAAGGCTGCAATGCCCACATGCAATCAGCCAGTACCGTGCCTTCCTAAAAAAAAAAGGGCCAGATACCTTGCAGAACACCAACATCAGATGTTCTATCTCTTGGATCGACACCCCAAGAAATTCTGGAGAAGGGTATTGAGCAAGCCTCTACAACCTACAAAGAACGTTACCCCGGAGCAGTGCAGCGACTTTATGATCCAATGGAAGGCCGGGCAGCAGTACCCTCACAGATGTGCCTGCCACTAGTCACTACAGAGGCAGATGTTATAATGGGTCTACAACACCTCGCCAATGGGAAGGCAACAGATTTGGATAACATGCAGGCGGAGCTCCTCAAATGGGTTGGGCCTCCCATGATGCCCATATTGACGGCGTTATTTGATAGAGCATTGCAAGAAGGCTTCCCCCCTCAGTGGACCACTAGCAGAGCCATTCCTATATACAAGGCAGATGACCCTCACTGCCTAGCCAACTATCGCACCATCATGGTCAGCTCCCTCTTTGCAAAATTGTCGGCTGGCATCCTTGAGCACCAACTAACGATATGGGCAGAAGACGTGGGGGTGCCTGCTCTTACACATGTAGGCTTCCGACCCAGACATTCCACCATTGACCATATCTTCACTCTGAGAACCTTGCTTGAAGATAGTTGGAACCACAACCGTTGTTTTGTGGATTTCGCAAAAGCTTTCGACCCTGTACCTAGGGACAAATTCTGGGACAGATTGAGGTAGCTAAGGACCCCAGTCGACTTGCAAAATGCAATATATAAGTTATATGAGGCATGATCAGATCGTCTGACATCGTCAGGGCAACCTGTCGTCAGTAGTGTTGGAGTGCGCCAGGGTTGCTCCCTCTCCCGGACGCTCTTTGGCCTATATATTGATCAACTGAAAGATTGGATTGCTCAACACCGGGTTGGTGGGGGGGGGGGGAGCTCATGCACCGCATAATTCGCCAACTTATATACATTGACGATATTGAACTATTGGCCTATACTCCGCAAGATATGCAGTGTCACCTGGATGCTCTAGACACATTTTGCCGGTTCACTCTTACGCGGGTTAACTTGGCCAAAACTAGAGTACTGCTAGTTTCATCCTCCCGTCAACCAAGACCTCCCTCCTTCACCTAAATGTGGTAGCGTCTCAGACGTACAAGTATTTGGGAATTGAGTTTTCAACTTGTGCCGCTAGAAAAGAAACTACATACCAGATAAATTGATTAAATTCAGGATATGCTAAGCCGCATTGACAAGGTGCATTCTTTGAAGCCTAAATTATCCAAGCTGCCGATGGTATGCCTACAATGGTGTTCCAGACGCGCTTCAGAAATTCCAATCTCTATGTCTGCCATTTTGTCCATGCTATTTGGATGTTGTGCCTTGAAACTTCAAGAGATATACCAAATAATTTTTTCAAAACCCTTCTGTATATAGGTACTATAAGCTAATGATTCCGGATGATAATCACAAAGAATAAAGCATGTAGAAATGAGGTATATATTTGCCAAGGATAAGAATATACTAGCAGAGAAATAATTCTAGCTAAGCTCAACTTACCTTCCATGAGTAAACGGTTGAAGATCAAAAGCATGGTCTTAAATGCATCTGATCATCTGAACTTTTCAAATTTGTTAGGATGTCATGAGTATCAAGTATTCAAGACATGAAACATGCCTTCTTATCCTGGTTGTAATCGAACTTGACAAACATCACATCTACGAATTTCTCAGATAAGATAATGTTAAGAGTGTAGGTAGGAAGTGCTTTCCAATGTCATACCTGCATGATTAATATTTGTTGCCACGTCTTTTCATATGCAAATGTTAAGAACACGTGATGAATGTTTTAAATTCCAAACCTTGCATGCAAAAAGTGGTAAAAGATGCTTCAGCAAATTTTAAAATGAAACAAAACCCCCGACTCTTTTGTTTATGTTTTAAATTCCAAACCTTGCATTAAAGTCTCGATATCTGTAGCTTCTGATACGAAATGATAGAGGAACCATGCAACCGGCACCATGATCATAATAGTCATGCTTTTAAAAGGGCCGCCTCCTTGCAAAGCCATCAGCATGAAATATGGAAATGAGCTTCTTCCTCTGATAAGTGTGCCATCAAAACCCGTTACAATGGTATGCTTTTCATTCCTTCTGAACTGCAAGATTCAGTAAACTGAAATAATGCTCCTCTGCTCGTTGACTCCGCCATTTTTTTCCAAAGCCAAAACAAGAAATCAAAGATTAGTTTTCAAGCGATCCAAATCCAAAACAAATTGCATCTACGATCGAAAAAACAGAGTCTGATATTAGCAAGAAAGGTATCAATTGCAAAAAGAAGTAGGGATGTTGCAACAATTTTCTAACCGAACCAAAGCTCCTAACTCTTTTGTTTTCCTTTGTTATAAAACTTTTAACAAAAGGCTACCGACCAGAAGAGATGGTAATGGCGGATGCAGAGATCTTGATTCTCCAAAACGTCTACAATTTGGCAAAAGCTCCTCCAACAGGTTTCGTCGGGTAGGACGAACCCTAATCTCGTGGTAGCATAAACTCCAAAATCGTGGCTAAATTTTTTCTTTTTTCCGCTTCTTGAACCTACTCAACATTCATCATTTTTGAAACTTCATAATATTAGCCTTTTGGCATATATTCGCCCTTATAAACAACACTAGATATGTAGTATTTTGTAAAACCACACAATTGTAGACCACCAATCAAACATGATAGGATTCTTACGTTCATTCTCTGAAACTTGTAAATATAAATTTAAATAGATAGTACATACCTATCCCCACTTCTTCAATCCAGAGGACACTGTCTTTGCTTGCTACTGAATAGTTATGTTAGCTAAACTTGGACTTTTTAAGTTAGGTGTCTCTGCATCTGACTTCCCAAGGTCACTTCAAAACCCCCCCCCCCCCCCCCCCCCCTCC
>JAANSK020274613.1:0-11388 GCA_011763485.2 Isoetes engelmannii
TACGCACAGCGGAGAACAAATTGCATGGTATAAATTGAATGGGATTTTACAGTAATTTCTACCTCCGGTTTATTACGTAATTTTGACAAACTTTAATGGTATTTTTATAATTTTACCAGAAAAAATATTTGTAAAACACGTAGCTTAGGTGTGCTTTAAGGAAAAAAAACTTAACAAAAGCGCTGCAGCAATGTGTTGTGTTGTGGGTGGGTATACTTGGTAACTTTCTTCCATCAAGCTATGAATAATCAAGGAATACAATGAGACTTCTACAAGTTTCATTCCCTCGATTGAATTATGCAATATGAAAAAAAAATTGGGGAGTTCTTTAACGTCTTTGAACATGATGATTAACGTTGACAAGCTGCTAGGTTTCTTTAGTTTTCACGAACTCTTGGATAGACTTGATAGCACGGAGATGAAGCATTTGTTGTTCCAATACGAGCTTATGCCGAACCTATTTATCCTTAAGCAAAGTTAGTTAAACCATGTCTTATTCTTTGAAGCAAAAGTCACCGATTATATGATACATTAAACCTCGATTCCTTCTTTCACATCTTTGAACCTGTGTACCCAACTACTGACCTTGGTGCGATGGCGACCAAAGTCGATGAGATCGTCCTTGTACAAGCTTTGAATTTGGGTGCTCATGCTAATTGGCTTTATTTCGTCTGGGACATTGATGACTTCATCAAATGCAACATCTAGACCATAAAACAACTTAGTAGGACACCATACATGCTTCACAAGTTTTAACGTAATAATATGAAAAAAATTTCAAACATACATCTATAACCATTAAGGGCACCCTAACCTGCCGTTTGGGGCACAGGGGTCTCTTCACCAGACCTTTTGGTACTCTTAGCATCTGGATTCCCAGACTTCACTATGAAATGAGGATCCTCATTCATTTCAATAAGCGCCTCTTTTACATCTTCATCCAAATTCTGAACAACATATTGTGGGAGTGGTCCTTCTACAAAAGAACAAAGGAAATGCCATATTGACTGTCATAAATCATAAATAGAGATTTTATGCTTGCAGATGAGTACATAAACGTTCCAGGTATAGAGAACAATGACACAAAGTGCAGAAAACACAACCACTCTAATTTTAACTTCTACGATACGCAATTAATGCATCCAAAATAAAATACTGTATAGCTGCTAATGCACCAATTTGATAATGGCGTAGAAAGTATGTCAGACTCATCTAATTATTTTCCACACACACTAGATTTGATAGAATCAAAGTTACCTGGAATGTGCTTCTTCCGTGTTTGAGCCTTCCTAAGTTTCTGTAAAAATGGAAATAACATAAGGTAATAGAACAACTCTTCAGTCGGAGTCACTAACATTATGAAATAAATGCTTCAAGTTTCCAAAATGCCTCAGATCCCATACAGAAATGGTAAGTTCCAATCCATGATCAGGACCTGGTATTTGATGTCAGAAAGTGTTCTTATGCTCTTCTCATCGTACCGCAGAGTCTGCAATTTGGCATAAACTTAGTAAGACAGGTAATAGATAACAATGATTTATGTTATGCTCTGTGCAACATACAGGATCCTGCTTCTCTGCTTCCATTGCAGCAAGTACAACAAGGCATTCAGCCTCTGCTTCATCGGCTTTTGCACGTAGTCGTTCCTGGGCTGCTTTGTCCCCTCCCATCACAGCTTCCATTAGCTGGAAAATTTAAGACTAAATTATAAATACATATATAAACAACTACCCAAATTGAAGTTATGTCAAAGGTATGTGACAGATGGAGGAGCCTTTTCAGTGAAAAAAAAGAAATTAATATTACTTCCATCATGCCCCATCACTTATACATAAAGGGGATATACCATGTGCGTGCAAGGGTGGCAAAAAAACCTCTATATATAGATTTTTGAAAGGCAATTTTAACCCTTTTTAATAAATATTACCACAAATAATAGTTGAAAAACCCTTTTAACTCCGGCGTTACAAATAGAAATGGGTTAAAAACCACTCTGAATCACGCATAAGGTATGCACAATCAATCCCCTAGGAGCCTTCCATCTATAGGCATTACATGCATGAGTTACTAGCATCATTCCCAAGCCTGTAGGCAATCCAATCATGGCATGGATAAGGGTGCCGCCCAGCAATTCGCAGCCTGGACGGGGGGTGAATGTCCACACAGACACTTGGACAGCAATCTTCAGGGGGTGTTTAAGCTATAATCCTTTTTATCCCAAAATAGGTGTTCAATGGCTGATTTTGCATCCCCCTCGCCCACCGGCCTCCTGCTTGTCCTCGGCCTCGTCTTCTTCATCTGGGCCGCCCCTATCGTCTCCACGGTCGACTCTACGGCGTCAGAATCAATTACATATGGTTCCTAAGTCATGCTAGTGTCAAAGGTGGTTTTATATGGTTGTTATTGCTTGTTGTTGTTACCATTAAAACTCAGAATATGCACTCCCGACTAATGCATTGATCTGGATATGCAAAATAGCGTTGAACCCGCCTCTCGGTGGAGCCTGAGAGGAATGGCGGGAGTGCTCCCACGCAATTCATAATAAGTAACTTCAATCAACTCAATTTTTTGAACTGTTATTGGTTAATGCCTAAATCTTCATCTTGAATCTCCTCTTCATTGCTTCCAACACCTTCACATATTTCTTCTTCGTTGTTGAAGACTGGCTCTTCTTCCTCGTCATCAGAGATATTGATCACAACTCTGCCATAGGAAATTGCAATTGCTTAGCACTTTTAATCCATAGGTAACTCCCACGCAACCTACGCTCTGATACAAAATTGTAATGGCCCTAGCCATTATGGTTTTAATTCATTGATTCCTTTTAGTTAGTTATCCATGGTTCTCTATCCATTCATCTGCTAAAAGATCAAAACTTATAAAACCATAATCAATCCATCATTGTCGAAGTCATATCAATTGTCAATAGGAGCGTCAAATATCAAGGCTCAAAAATCAATATAAAACCTGGAAGCTGGTACACAAATGTAGCCACTTAGATCCGCTTCCTCTTTACTTTCTTCTTCCAAATAACTTGAGAAGAAAGCAACAGGATATCTGTCATCTCTTGCTTCATTGCCTGGTCCATGTCACTGCATCTGGCATCGAAATAATTCCACATATCTACCAAATCAAATGACATCGTTCCTTATATTCGCTCCATGTCAACTCAAGCTCAGCGGTTTCGCTCTCCCTCTGGAGCTACAGCCATCGTGCGGGGGTTAGTCTGGGGAGACTAAGTGAGGGGCAAGCTCCTCTTATATTCCATACACATGTTAGATACTCGACGTTCTATAGCTTCGATGGTTTCCACCTTTGCAATCTTGAACATTTACCCAGCGTTCTTGAGTTTTTACCCAACATTCTAACTGCTCCTTACTTGCAAAGCCACGGGATTGCTCCTCCCAAAGCTTCACGTTACAATAATTTCTGTCTAGTTGCAATTCCGGCGTGTCGCAGCATGTCAGTATATCTTTCACGTCAGAATTGCAATTAAACAGGAATTCTTGTATACAAAAGTCTTGCTAGGGCCACATGGAATGACAACTTTCTTTCTTGTGCTAAAGAGCAAGAGCTTTTTCATATCTTCTTTTGATAAAGCTACATTCAGTTGCCAAAGTTTAAGCAAACATGGCCAAACCCAAAAATAAGAAAAGAATTTTGTATTACTACCAAATGTTCTCACTAGTGCAAAGCTTCTCACTGGACATACAGGCAAAAGCATCTATCCACCGTACTCCCTTTGGGTCTCCGTAGACGTTAGAAATCTATTCAATTCAATGCTATTGAAGCAATGTGCCTAGGTAGCTCACTCCAATAGGAATTCATGGTTTGAGGAGAGCCAAACTTGTGGTATGTTTTAGCATGTCTATTTAAGTGGTTGAAGACTACAAAGAGTATGCAACACTCCAGGCGGCTGTGGTTTATTACTACGTAAGTTTACCATACATACATATAATAAACTCTTTTTTGCATGGTTATATTATGACCACGATCATGCAGTTTCTATCTATCTATTATTATTGCCATACATAAGACAATTTTTACCACGTCTGTATCGCGAAGCATGTTTTTGCTCCAGGTTTGTTCTCCACATCCTAAAAGAGTTAGAGATAATCAAGGAATGTTGAGGTTTCAATTTATGTAATGAAGCTATTTCGACTCACAGATTATTTGCATTCTGTTATAGATCTACAGGACGCTTGTATTTACCGCTTATGGTTCTCTCCACTTCACCAAGTCATCCTTCCTGTAAAGTATTATACCTATCGTCAATTGTGATATTTAAGGTTAGGCAAGGTTTGGAAGGTTTGGAAGAAGTAATGAAATTCAAGTATAATCTCGCCCATTCTGAAGTCATGATTTTGGGGACTATCGAATGCCACATAATATTGATGTATGTCCTGGTTATGGCTTTCGCATTTCTGATATGAAACCATTTTTGTCAGGGAACATGCCAAGAGGTTCAAGGAAGAAGACATGAAAGTCGATATGATGGGGAAAACTTGCATTGTGACTGGATCAAACACAGGGATAGGCTTTGCGGCTGCTGAAGCCCTTGCATCAAGGTATGTTTCAATGGTACCGTGCAATCCTTTGCTTCACAGAAAGGGCAATCATACCATATAATTAGGACACATAGAACTGACTGCTTGTGAAACTTAGATGTGATCATTGAACATGCTTCATTTCCATTACGAATTGTTGATGCTTAATGTTTCTTGAGATCCATAACAATTGTTCGAAGTATGTTGTTCCAAAATACAGAGGTGCAAATGTGTATCTTGTGTGCCGTAATAAAGAGAAAGGCGAACAAGCCATTTCAACACTCAAGGAAAGGACAGGAAATCCAAATATTGAGCTTGAGGTACCACTTTCTCTCAGTTGTTTCTTAAAATATTATGGTAATGTCTGATGTAGAAGCATCCATTCTCCAGGTATGCGACTTATCATTGTTGCAAGATGTGAAAGATTTTGTCAAGCGGTTCAATGTAAAAGAACAGTCACTTCATGTTCTGGTATGCGACAAAAACAAGAAATGTCGTATTCCATATCCATGTTTATATTGTCAAGGTTTGTGCTTTAGGTGAACAACGCAGGTTTGCTGGAGAATAGTTACGGGAAAACTCAAGATGGGTAAGAGCATTATTTTAGCAGTTGGATGAATGCATGTTATAAAGATCTCTGTTTCATCTTTCTTAGGAAGTAATAGGGGGCTTACTTTAAAAACAATGTCAATCTTTGCGTCTGTATTTCCTGTTGGCTTAAATATGATACCTTGAAATCTCCTTTCATGACAAATTTCTAGTGCAGCATTAACACCAAAAGCTAGAATTTTCCCTTTTAGGTTTAAGGCAACATGGAACAGGCAAGGAAGACTAAGAAATCAGCAACATATATCGATCTTTAAGTATGGAATTTCCAGAAAGCATTCATCTGAGAAATTGAAAACGGGTTTCTGAATGAGGATATGAAAATTTGATATTTGGAGCTCCTGAGAGTTCATTGTTTTTGATATTCTAATTTCTCTACATCACACTGAATAATGGCTATCCTTGGCCCATAGCTTACACAATTTCAAGGTATATTTGTTTTCAAAGGTTCTCGAGGCCTTTTCATACTGTCATGCGATTGGTGTCGCTGTTCCATGGTTATAATGTGTAGTAATGACTTGTCGCTACTCTTTTGAGGAGCCTCCTTTTTATTTCCTCTGGTCGCAACTTGAAGTTCAGATATGTTAGGAGAAAGATTTTAAATTCTATGTGAAAGACCAGGTCCAGTGGTAGTATTCTATGATGTTAGATAGAAATGTTGGTTGAACTTTCATTTCCTCCCAGCCCAGGTCATTGCATTTTAGTTACAGTATTTCTTTTAAAATTCATCATAGCACATCTCATCTAAAGAATTAGCATGGTAAATATATTTTTGCTGATATAAAAGTTTTTTGTTACTAAATTCTTTGAAGAAAATATTTCCATATCGCCTTCGTTATATCTCCTGTTTGCAGGCTGGAGCTAAATTTTTCTGTAAATGTGGCAGCGCCATATATGTTAATGGAATTGCTGCTTCCAAGACTTGAACAAGCAGCACCAGATTCACGCGTTATCACAGTATCCTCAGGGGGAATGTATGGATCCCCCCTGGTTGATGATTTGCAGGTACGTAATCCGTTTTGGCGAAAAGCTTGGGTTGCAGGAATAGTTGAGAGCTAGAATTCAGTTACCTCGCAGAATCACGTACATTACAGCAGCATGATAGTGCTTGAAGTAGTTTTAGCGCTTGCTGTAATTGGATCCATAATAAACATTTCATCAACAAACATTAGGTGCAACCATGGAACAAGAGTCTCTTACTTTAATTGTTGTTTCATCCGTTGTCTTTGCATTTTTTAAGATGACCCCAAGCCTCACCTACCTTGTAGGCATGATCTCAAACCTCACCTAGTGCTACAAGGATGCCTCAAGAAATGCAAAGTATATTACAATATATCAATTTCTTGATATCATGATGGAAAGAAAGCGGCTTGACATCTCAGTCTCCATGCAGATGGACTTGGTACATTTTTTCTGTGCAAGAAGAAGATGCATTACACTTCTTTCATGATTGAAGACTTATTAGCCAGAGCTGGAGACAAGGAATAGTTAAACCAGCCAAGGATACCATATATGTGATAGCCTAAGGATCATAATGTCATACTCGCAGCGGGTTGAATTTCGTGAAAGATCTGGTTTTTAGTCTTTCACTAGTTTTGTTGGACTTGTTTTCATATGTCGTGTCCGTTCATTTGAAGGACTGATCTCTGATCTTGGAAAAGCTGGGCCCCAATTGCATTGTGTCTTTGTATCTGCGCTATTTGGTGTCAATAGGGATTGGCCCTGGAAGCATCAGGGTTGAGATTCTTGATCTGTTCGAATATTTTTATTTTACAGTATCAGAATGGAAAGTTTGATGGTGTGATCCAATACTCCCGAAATAAACGCATTCAGGTAAGAAGATTTTATTTTTGATACTGTGAAGTTATAAACGTTTTTCAAAAATCATGCTGTAAATTGGCCAGGTTGCTATGACTGAAAGGTGGGCACATATCTATGGAAATAAGGGGATTGGATTTTACAGTATGCACCCTGGTTGGGTTGATACTGAAGGTGTTGATAGAAGCTTACCCGCCTTCAAGAAAACGTATGCCACTTCCTAGAAGATTATGTTGTGCCAAACGGTGCATTCTATTCTTCTAATTGTTTCATTTTTTCAGGTTTGATGGCAAGCTAAGATCTTGGGAACAAGGGGCTGACACAATTGTGTGGCTTGCATTGCAACCTAATAACAAACTTAAACAGGGGGCATTTTACTTTGACCGTAACGAGAGCCCAAAACATTTGCTTGGATGTGGAACAAGATATGAGCCCAAACAAGTTGACTTGATTGCTAGGATGGTGCACACTTTGTGTGGCCTACCTTGAACACAAATCCATGTTCAGTATCTATAGGAACCTTTTGTGGGATAGGGGGAAACAAGGCGCTAATTGCATGTGCTTGAAATAGTATCAAGTGATCTAATCTGCTCTTGCCATTCTTCTAACTAAACTTCACATAGTTGAAGGTATATATATCTACCCCCTGGTGTAGGGTGTTGGCAATGTCATGCATTTGTAGAGATTCTGATGTTTGTAGTTGTCACTCTGTGGAGGTACAAAGAGGTTAGATGTCATGTGGAGGTGACCAATAATGATAGGAACAGTTTTATCACAACATAGAAAATGACTGAATTTAATATACACACAGGCCATTATGATCATGGGACTCATATAAATTGAACCCCTGCCTTGGATTAGAATTTTTCTTGTAGGAATTTCAAGAGAAAAACCTTTGTAGAATTTGCTTAGTTACATGTTGAGCTTACTGCATTTTTTTAGTTGCTTGAATTTCTTTGCCATTGGACTAGGTAGAACATCATTTCAATATTAGCCCTTTTCTTGGTTACTTGAATCTGTTTGCCATTGGGCTAGGTAGTGGCTACATCATTTCAATATTAGCCCTGATGTGAATGTTGTTAGACACCAAAGAGCAAGAAGAGATGAGAGAAATATGCGTAAAATTTTGTCTTTTTAAGGAAAGCAGCATATCAAAGATAAGAATACAGTAAACTTTTAAATTACGTTAAAATTATAAGGCAGAAAATTTCTCCACGTCTTGCAAAGCGGTGCCGCTTTTGTTTTTCTACAGGTTGAGGCCAGAGCTCCATTCCGGCACGCCCCTTTTTCTACAAGTCCAGGGCAGAGTTGCATTCCGGCGTTTGTATGGACCTCCATTCCGGCGTTTCTCTACAGGTCGTTCCATCTTAAATCTGCTCTTAAATCCGGCCCTAACGCAAGTTCTTGCTGCCCCGCTCTCAAATCCGACCCTGTTCTTGTATTCGCTCTTAAATCCGACCCTAAATCAAGTTCTTGGTGCCCTGCTCTTGAATGTGCTCTTGAATCCGGTCCTGCCCTTGAATCTACTCTTGAATCCGGTCCTGCCCTTGAATTTACTCTTGAATCCCTGAATTCGGCCCTTGAATCCGGCCCAGCTCTTGAAGCCCACCCTGAAGCAAAGTTCTTGTGGAAATTTAAAGGTTTTAGTGTATTACGTCCGGTAATGCACTGGCAAAGCAAATTACGGCGGCAATTTTTCTCAGCACGGAATTCGCTTTGCCAGTGCATTACATAATAGTTTGGGATTACTGAATATAATTCTACAATACTATTACACTTATAATAGTATTCTATCATTAGGGCATTGTTTGAGCTTGCAAATGATGATAAATGAACAAGAGTAAATTGTCTCTCATCACATATTGATCAAATTTTCTCAATATTCATAAAACATACATATGCAAAGTAAATGCCATGTTAATCGGATTAAATGGAATTTTAAAATCTTTATTGTCCACTGAGACCATGAGGTCTATGGACCCAATACAAGAAAGAGAGCACAACAAGAGCATTGCTGTCTAGAAAACCTCGCTCCAAAGGGTTAATGCCATATTCATATACATCAAAATACCTAAAATAAATTAAAAGACTCAATATGAACTATGCATGACCGTATTAGGAAGGAAAATAGTGCAGTTCAACAAAGCAGTGCGGTACGGGTACTCATCAAGAATAGTAGTGTAATGGGCATAACCAATAGCAAGTCTAGAATAATGTGTGCCTCCAACAATAGCCAATTCATCAACTGCATCTGTCCCTTGGAAGGAAAGAGTCGCATTGTAACTAGGCATCTCCAAGACTATGGTGAAGGCGTAGAAGGCATTGCTCAAGTCCTTAGAAGTGACTGCTACAATTCCCTTTGCTCTACCAAGTTGGGTTGAAGTGTTTGAAGACCCCTCTCTCACTACGTCATCTATCACATATATAGTTCCAAATTGGGTACTGGATTTATCTCCGTTTGGGCCTGCCACTCTAACTGTTGTTACATTGTAGGTATGATGAAGATATAACTCTAGATTTTCAACCTTGAACTCTGCCCCCTCTAACATCATAGCCACACTTAGTATTGCAATTACTGTAACTAGCACTAGCGCTTTGCTTTCCATCTTTCCTTCTTTTTTATTTCTTTCCATTCTATGCTCTCCATTATATACTCATGTCCAACATATCAAAGTTCCAATTGCATTCCAATTTTGCTTTCCTATTCCGTTTGACTCTTTGTTAGTGAGTTTCTTCAGATATAGCCTATAGTCTAAAATGGAAGATCAGAGTTCCAATGGCATTCCAATTTCGCTTTCTTATTCAGTTTGACTGTTTGTTAGTAAGTTTCTTCAAATATAGCCTATAGTCTAAAATGGAAGCCTTGGCCAATACGACATGAGGAAGTACTTCTAGAATTTGATACTTAGACTTTTGCACTTAAAACATGCATTTTCATATGCCACTTGGACTCAGAAACTTCCTTGGATATTAAGGCATGCATTCATTTATATAACAAAAAAATATATATGTAGTGATATATGGTACTTTTTAAGAGATATTTATTATACCTTTGACCATATATTATGTCACATGTTATACACGAGAAAGACAAAAATAACTTGTTGACGACTCCTATCACATTTGTAAAAAGATGTAGGACTATGTAATATACGACGGAGAGATAGCTATGACATGATAGGGGGGATGTACCAATAGTGGACCACTTAAGAATTATGAATAAAGAAATATTGAAAAATAAAATGTTTTTTTTTCATTAAAATGCATAGCTTAAAAGTTCTTAGTATGAGGTATTCCATATACTTTTCTTGAAAAAAATCGGGTAAATATAGCCCACAAAATCTTCACATGAAATGGGCCTATCTAAAAATAGCATGGATCATTCAAATACCCTAATATGGATCAACATTAGATGATTGAGATTGTTCCCATTTTTTTTACCCACTTAATTAGCCATTATTGATAAAATTGATCTGTTTTACCATGATCCACTATTGGGCCATGGTCCACTATTGGTGACCCTCCCCTATATGAAAAATTGACATGAGTTGGATTGTATTTTAGTGACTGTATGCACACTTTGCTCTTTGTGATGCTAAATAGTGGACCAATGGGAGAAGAAGACAAGAACAACTTGAATCAAAATCTACTTTGAAAATTCAACTAGTACACGCAAGAAAATATAGACGGTCACTTGCAAGATAAGACTCGTGGGGACTATCTACAATTTTTATGAAGGGATTGCTAAGAATTGAAACAATAATTGAATTGAATGGATTTTTATCGTCCATAGAGATAGGTCTATGGGATCCAAACGAGAAGGAAATGCCAATGAAGGCAACGACTTTATGCACACTTATCTTTCTAATGATGCTCGTACCATTATACTAGGACACTTGTTTACCATGTTGAGATTTTAGAGAACCCAAGGGAATCCACCTTAGTATTTTATGTGCACACTAAGATCACAAAGCCCAATGAGATAGTGGAAATAGTGGCCAGTTCAGATGATGACTATGATACTACCACTAAATTTGGGACAATTGGAGTAGGTAATCTCGCCCTCACTGAAGAGCGATCCAATAGCTCAAAAGTGCCAAGTCGTAAAGCTCTACTTTATCACTGTTGTACCCAAATGTGGTAGTAGTGAACTCAACACCTAGGTACTTATAGGTAAGCATAACCTCAACATTTTGACCTTGATAAGTGAAGAATGACAACCTTGGCTGACTTGAAGACGAAAGGAGAAGCACCTAGTCTTAGCTAAATGCATGCGCATTCCAGTGGCCTGGCAAAGTATCCAGGCATCCAACCCTTCACATTTAAATTGTTGGGCTCATCCAATATTATAATATTCTGCATTTGAAAGGACAACCAAAATGTATAAGCTTGAAATCATGTCATATTAGCAAAAACT
>JAANSK020274624.1:0-11388 GCA_011763485.2 Isoetes engelmannii
GTTTTGGCTTTTGGTTGTTCTCTGCATGTACCGTCTCATAGGCCTTTGGCCTCCGTGGACGTTAAAATAAACTTCCTCTCTTCCTTCCTTAAAAGTGATACTAGTGAGTCATTATTATGTTTAGAACAATCTTAAGATACTAGCAAGTCATTATTAAGTGTAGAACAATCTCAAGGAACAGGGCATATAATATTTGAAATATGATGAAATATCATTGACTTGAATCTTAGAGGAAAAGAAAAACACATTGCTTTCAAAGATGATCCACCTTATTACCACGGAAGGGAGTGCATAAATATGCTAAACATATAGTCAAAGTATCCTTATTTGAACTCTAACCAAAATATTTCTACAAGTGTATCCAGCAATCTTGCAAGATTGGCATCATTTCTTTTAACATCATCATAAATACATCTATAATGTAGAAGCCACTTAATAGGTGGCCCACACTAGCTCCATATATGGACATTGCAAAAAAGAAATGACATGAAGCTTCATACTGTTCTTTTTAACAACACCATCATAAATGCACCTATAATGGAATGTAAAAGCAACTGTATATGTGGTCCAACTAGCTCCATTCAAAGCCCGCAGAGGTACTGATGCACATTTTACTGGGAGATACTAATGCACACTTTTCTCCTTGCAGCCAAAACATTTGCACGCTTTTCCCATTGCAGCCAAAACATTTACAGGCTCTCAAGTTACGCTTTTTCCATTGCAGCCAAAACATTTACAGGCTTTCAAGCTATGCCCAGCAACGCTGGGCACCATTACTAGTCCCTTCCATATCATTATCCGTTCCATATCCACAAGGAATTTACTAGCAAGGCCATACAAACCTTGTGCCTGACTTGGAAGGTTTTCTTTACCCATTTCTATACATATAGCGAGGAGTTAAAGGGTCTTTGAACTATTATTTATTTGGCGTAATATTTATATATGAAAAGGGTTGTGCCTATGGAAGGGGTGATGGCCCGGGGGAGACCATTATGCCATGTAAGGCTCTGGCGAGCCCTTAGCCAGGCCGAGCAGGGCGTAATGGCCTCCCCCGGGCCATTAGCCCACGTAATAATAGGGGGGAGGCTATTACGAACATGACGTGGCCCTGTTTTTTTTTTCCTTGCGCCATTGTGCATGAATTCTAAAGTAGGAAATAGCCTCCCCCCTATTATTACATCAAGATAACTCACCTTTAATGTCTTCGAGACTCTCTTTATGCAGCTGCAATATAAATATAGAGGATAATCTACTTATTTAAATTGTGGTAGGGGGTTCTTGGTAACGCCGGTGTGCCCTTTCCGGCGTTACATTTGGAACCAAAAATGGGTTTTCAGGCCAAGTTCGATTTTCTAGCTATCTTTCTCCCTCTGCCTTCTAATCATACGGAATTTTGGTCAACGGCAAACGCCAGGATCAGCAGCTAATTTCTCGCCTCTGGTGCTCTAGATTTCATGATGGCCAGCTGGGTATTAATTTCGGCTGCTTCTGATCGCTGAGATGATAGAATCTGGAGTAGCCGATTGTAATCAGGGATTCATTAGGTTTTTAGGTTAGATGGTTAGGCAGAGCCCGCGAGCAAGCGGATCTTGGATTGTGAGGGCTCCTCATCAATCAGGTTTTCGAAGCGTCCAGGACAAACAGCCTGTGTATTTGCAGTCGCTGAAACAGATTAAGGTGTGTAGTATTGCTCTGCAGTGGTATTCCTTATTCATTCTGCTTGTGACTAAGTTTCACATAAAGGGGCTTACAGCAAAAAAAATCGTGCTTTCTATCTGCAGGCGCAGAAGCAAAGGAATCAGTGAAATAATAGGAGTGGCTGAAGCATGGAAGGGGCTTGAACATTTTTTTCTTCCCACCGGGATAAGCAAACGGCTCTGGAGAGACGATTTTTTTTCACTGTGGCGATGGAGATCCATTCGAAGCTGCAGGTAAAGTTGAAGCTAAGTGTTTCTGGTTTGTTTTAAAGCTGAGCATCTATGCTTATCTTGCATGATGCTTTCCTTTGATCTTATTAACTTAGCATCTGACTGTGGCCGTGTTCCTTTGTTTTCCTGCTTTCAGAGGTCCATTCGATGAACCCGGACTACAGCACTCCAGAAACAACATGACAGGAAAACCTCTGCCTGCCTAATGGCTTTGGATGTCCCATATCTGGTATGTTTTTATTTAGAATGCTCTGCTCTTAAGTTTTTGCTTGAGCACGACCGCTTCAATTAGTCCACGATTGTTTTCTTTGTGGGTGATGTAATATATTTCTTCCATCGTTTGTTCTGCAGAGGCGATCTAATATTCTGGCGTAGAGAAGGTGCATCTGCGTCTGAAGACAAGCTATCTAAGTAGTCGTTTTGTGTGTAAGTTTCTTCACTAATCTGCAGGCTTATTTGATCCGGCATTCTTACACTGCCTTATTTTGTAGTTAGTATACAACATTTTTGGTTTATTCTATTGTCATTACTCATAAAATCATGCTTGGCTTATACAGAATATGTAGATTCAGCCAGCAATATGTATGCTAAGCTCCCAGCATAAAGGAAAACCAGTAAAATCTTTCTTAGTTGCTCTTCTTTGTTACATCCAAGTTTTTACAGCATAGATTTGAGTTGATCATTGAGATGAGAATGCCATTGCCATTTGAGAATTTTTACATCTTTCTTGCCATTTGTGTACATTTTTCTTGAAATATTTTAGTATCAACACTGGTTAGCACATTTTAATTCTATTTTCCTGCTTGCAGATGCTATTTTTCAATTAAAAGGTTTTGCTGAAGGAGATTGATATATATGATGTCTTATGCATGTGCTTCACTAGCGGCAACATGATACTACAGAGATTCAATGAAGTCGATTATTTGGTGAAGTCAATTTGTGGAATGACCTATAAATGATAAGGTACTTGAATTTGGTACTTCCTAAGTTTCTAACCAGAATAATAAAGAGTTACCCCTGCTTAGATTTTGCAGCATTCCATTTTGTTATGTAGCACACATGCAACATACTAAATAAAGGTTCATATTATTTGCATCATGTTTTGCGGCATCATAATTGCTCTTCCATCAATACTATGCAGGCTATTAGTTTGTATGGAATACATTTTAGAAATCATGTGTGCTATTCAGATGCAATAATTAAGGTGTGTTTTGTATTTGCTCGCTGTATTGTGCACAATGTGAAGTCAAGTTGCTGGTAGAATAACAAAGTTTGTTCTTCTATTCTTTTTGTTTGAACCATACACTGCTACATCAACATCATTTCCAAGATGTCTAGAGGTATGCTAGATCTTCTCTGTGGAGAAGAGATGTGTTGTAAGTTTGTTATGCATTATGCTAACTCTGTTTAAGACAAATCCTTTCTATTCCAGAGCAAAAACTTGCAGATTTTGTTTCAGATCTTGAGTTATTCACTTCTTTTGGATATTATGGAAAGACGTGTGCCCGACATTGACATCCTACGATATTATTCTGAGGGAAAGACCTCATCTGGCTTATTATACAGAATATACTAGGAAGTTCTACTACAAGGCAGTCTTCTGGCAAGGTCAAGGAGGGGCATATACGTAATTCTAACTGCTCAAGATGTAGAAATGCAGGACCTTTCCAGGGTTGTATGTGGTTTTATTGTTTCAGTTATTCATAATAGTTGGATATACTTTACCATATGCCTGGTTAGTGTGCAAAACAATGTCCTCAGCTACGTGCATATCCAATTTCAATTACATGAGAAGTATTAACCTATGAATCCTCCAAATGGCGATATTGCTCTTGATGCAGGTTGTGTAACGTAATAAAAATTGAGTAGAGCAAGCATGCAGGTTGTATTATGCATTTTAGACCTATTTATTTATATTTGCCTCCATGATTTCAAAAGTCACATTAGATTTGAAACATTGCTTATCTAAGAACCTTTGAAGGAAATTAATAACTTCCACTTGCATTATGACATTGTTTTAGAGAGATTAGACTAATTATGAATGCCACAATTGCTAAGCGAAATTTAAATTCAAAGAGAAAAAAAGGCCAAAAAATGAAGCCAAATTTAGGAAAGAAATTTGGGGATGAGTTACTAGGGCAGCAACATCTGCTCGGCAAAAAGTTAGGGATGTGGATTATTGTTTTGCATCTGTTGGTAGAAGCAGGAATAGCAAAAGATTAGGGTTGTGGATTATTGTTCCGTTGCACCTGTTGGTAGAAGCAGGAATAGATAATGTGTATCTTTTATTAAAACCAAAATTTGAGGCAAAAATAAGCCACATGATATAACAAATAATGGGGGAACAAAATGATAACAAATAGTATGTAATTCAAGTTCCCTGGTTATGCCCAACCATGCTGGGCATCGTAACCAGAAAGTTCTTTTATAAAGTTGCTTCCCAACATGAAAATTGTTCGACTTAAAAGATCAATTTCGTAATGTAGATGGTGGTGGTGAATGTTCCATGGGATTCCTACCCGAAACATGTGGCACAACTCTTTAGAGATATGCCTTGCCACTATTTGATGATGATTTTGATGCATACTTTGAATACTTAGAAGAGATGGAGGATTGGAAAAGCGAATTGGAAGATGCCGCAAAAAAGTGTTGCAATGGGTGAATAATAATATTAAGCATCTAATTGGGCTTCGAGAATTTTTGGAGTGTGGTATGAAACCCTAGGCTTGCTTCGCGTTGGAACATGCTCGGAGTCCAAAATGGGCCAGTTTGAATCAATGACTTGGACGCGCATTTCACTTTTACATCGAGTAAAAATGTTATCTGTGGTAGAAGTGAAGATATCACGGGAGCATCCAAAAAGTTTTAGCATTAGGCCATGATGTGCATCATGTGGAGATGCATATTTATAGTTCCATCATAAACTAAAGTACGCCAATGAACCAGGATGGAAACTTATTTTTTGCATATATGTACACCTACCTTTTGTTGATGTACTTAACTATTGAACATGACATTTTGAGCATATGTTTTGGGTCTGTTCTCAAATTTTTTACTTTAAAGATAAATTTAATTACCCCCCACATTCCTTATAAAACATTGTGTTCTCTACTCAAATCCATCATTTAAACGTACAATTAATACATGGATGATATTGTCATTACACAATTTCGACCAATAAAAATATTTACGTAAGCAAATCATGTCCATTCTTGCAAGCATCAAACTGAGATGTTCGCTGAAGTTGCACATATATGGACGTTAAATGCCAAGTAAAAAACACAAGCCAAAACATTAGCCCGGCAACGCCGGGCACATGTTTACTAGTGTTGATGCTAAGATACGTTCGCTAAGATGGGTGATGTTACACTAGTCGACCTTCTTCTAATTACCTTAATGATAATTTTTCTTCTTTGGGGGGAGAGCGATGGCCCAAAAACCAAGCTTCAATCTGGTGGTGTTTGCTAACGTTATATGTCTGTTGATGTCCTGCCTTATCTAGTTTAAGATCTTGTCTACCCGTTCCAGGTATTCTTTTTCTATGATCTTCATCCTTCCACAGATTTAAAATGTCTGTTGAGACAATCCAGAAGGATATAAATGTTGCTGTTTTGAAGCAGTGAAAGTTTGAAAAAATGCACTCTGTCTTATAAATGTTTGCACGCGCGAAAACATTTGCTCATCTCCACCTTGGTTCCATTTGTTTTAGGAACTATGAACTTTAGCCTTCTGCAAGGCCGGGCACATGTGAAATGTTGCTGTTTCCAAGCAGATAAAAATTGATATGTCTTAAACTTTGCAAACACGAAAATGTTTGATCTTTCCAACCATATTCCGTTTACCTTCAGGAGATATGAAGTTTTGCTCCAGCTTTCCTTTTGCAAGGTATGGCTTTGCAATCTCTATAATTGGGTCTCTTTTCTTCTGCTTTCTCACTTTTCTATTGGAGCAGCAGATCGCTGTACAATCAGACTAGCAGAAAGGTGGGGGACTATGGCAGGTACTATTATCTTAGGTTCCCTGTTATTTATTTTTTAAGATATTGCTACATCGCAACAAGCAACATATATGAAGTAGACCAATTAAATGAGGCAATTGCAACCATTCGAGACCAAGATACCCCTTTGTCTAGAAATGATGCCTACCATCTTTTAAAGGAATGCTGCAACAAGAACCATGTAAACACTGGCAGGAGAGTGCAGTCTCTCATGGTCCATGCTGCACTCGATTCTGTTGAGGTTTTAGGTAACCACCTTATTCGCCTCTTTTCTTCTAGTGGATGCTTAGTGGAAGCAAGCCGATCGTTTAATAACATATTACAGCCGAGTGTATATACTTGGACTGCAATTCTCTTAGCACATGCCAACTGGGAGCAATGCAGTACTGCCATTCAATTGTACACCAGGATAATGTTATCTGGCGTAAAATGCAATAATTATGTTTTCCTTGCTGTTATAAAAGGATGCACAATGGCATCTGCTCTTGAGCAAGGAAGATACATCCATCACCTGATTAGGGAAGATAACATAGAGCTTGATGTCATTTTAGGAAGTGCTATAGTGGACATGTATGCAAAGAGTGGCAGCTTGGAGGAGGCTTGCATGTTTTTTTACAAATTGCCAAATCGAAATGCGGTATCTTGGAATGCTTTGATTGCAGGTCATACTCAGAATGGGGAAGCTCATCTTGCACTGTATTGTTTCCAGAAGATGGAGAAAGAGGGTATAAAGCCAGACAAAGTGACATTCTTGGGCCTGTTAAGAGCATGTGTAAGCATGGGTCTTCTAGGAGATGGCAGGCTTGTGCATGATCGGATTATTAAAGAAAGCCTTGAATCAGATGTCATGCTTGGAAACACCCTTATTGATCTTTATGCTAAATGCGGTGCAATGGAGGAAGCAAAAAAAGTATTTGACAACCTATCGCATCGAAACATAGTATCTTGGAATACAGCCATATCTGGATATGTGCATCATGGACAAGAACTTGTTGCCCTTTCATTGTTTGATAATATGCAGCATGAATGTCCAGCAGTTGACAAGGTCACACTTTCATGCATCTTAAAAACATGCTGTAACTTAGAAGACATAACACTGGGGAGGCTCATTCACGAACAGATCTTAGAGCATGGTTTGCAGTCCGACGTTATTATTGGGTGTACTTTGGTGGATATGTATGCAAAGTGTGGTATCTTAGGAGAATCATACAAAGCCTTTGACAAAATCCTACACCGAGATGCTGTTACTTGGGGTGCAATGATTGGAGGTTGTGCCCAGAATGAGGAAACTCTTCTTGCTCTAGAGTATTTTGTGAAGATGCAAGATGAAGGCGTGAAGCCAAACAAGGTCACATATTCGAGCATTTTGAAAGTATGCGGAAATATAGGAGCTATAGGGCATGGCCGGATAATCCATCATCAGATCTTAAAAGATGGTTTTGAGTCAGACGTGGTTGTAGGGAGCAGCCTAGTTGACATGTATGCAAAGTGCGGTAGTTTAGAGGAGTCTCACAGAGCTTTCAAAAAAGTGGCAAATCAGAATGTTGTATCTTGGGGAGCAATGATTGCAGGATATGCCCAGCATGGGAAAGGCCTTTTTGCATTGGAATGCTTTCAGAACATGCAAGAAAAAGGCATAATGGCAGACAAGCTTACATTCCTTTGCGTTCTTGTTGCTTGTAATCGAGCCAGTCTGGTTGATGAAGGCCATTGGCTGTTTGTACATATCAGGGAATATCAAGGCATCACTCCAGATATGGATCATATTAACTGTCTGGCTGATCTGTTGGGACGCACTGGGTTTTTGGAAGAAGGGGAGGACCTGCTTGTAGCTACTGGACAGGATAATGTTTTGGCCTGGACATCCCTTCTTAGTGCTTGTAAATTGCATGGCAACGTAAGAATAGGGAGACACAGCTTTAACAATGTGCTGCATTTGGATCCATCTAGTTGTACGGGCTATGTGCTCATGTCAAACATCTATGCGGATGCCCATATGCAAGAGGATGCCAAGGAGATTGAACAGTTAAGGAGGTGTGCTGGAACATTGGATGAGATTGATTGAAATAAACAAGAATTTATCCAGATGCTTATATGCAAGAGGATTCCAAACGGTCTAGAAGATGTGCATTCACATTGACTCTTCTTGAAGATCCAAGCTTCTGCCCGTTATTGTGAACAAATAAGAACTGTAAGTGACTGTTTTGGATCGTTGATTAGGAAAAATGAAATATAAGAATTCATTGTCAGCAACCATTCCTGGGATAAGCTTTTGATTTTCTTAGTTGTAGAGAATGCCTTTTAGACATTGGATTGCGTTTGAAAACTTTCAACCTCAATATTTCTCCTGAGGAAAAGCATGACTGCTTACTCTGTAGAGGAATCAGAAGCTTTATACCCAAAACAGGAGCCGCAAAATTGCCCTTATAATCAATATAAAGCAACAGGATAAATACACTGAGCTAACAATTTTATATCTCAAAATAGGTTTGCAAAATGTTAGAATCGAGTTCAAAACATTAAAGTCCAGCTGATATTGCCTAATGGAACCGACTGAACAGAACTTAATTAGACATATGAAACTGATAAAAGAGCTGCCGAAGTTTGTTGTTCCAAGTTGCAATATTCAATATTTACATAACGCTTTCTCTATTAACACTAGCACAAACTTCCATACCTCTACCATAAGAATGTCTCTGCCTCCAGGAACCACTTGATGTCTATGCCTCTCCCCCTGTTCCTCAGCCTGGATTAAAGTCCAGCTGATGTTCCCTAATGGAACGGACTGAACGGAACTTAAATAGACATATGAAACTGATAAAAGAGCTGCCGAAGTTTGTTGTTCCAAGGTGCAATATTAAATATTTACATAATGCTTGCTCTATTAAATCTAGCACAGACTTCCACACCTCTACCATAAGAATGTCTCTGCCTCTAGGAACCACCTGATGTCTATGCCTCTCCCCCTGTTTCTCAGCCTGGACTTGCCTAGCTATTCCAGCCACATCTTCTGCATAATTTAGGCTATAAGCGTCAGTTCTCCTATGCCAGTATAGGCTATCCCTGACACAGTATTGTTTAAATTCTATTTGGTTGTGAGTATATATGTGTCAGTTATAGCAGTATTTAAATACAATAGAGGGCCTTTACTAGGACGTCAGAATTGCATTTCATTTTGATATTTATCATAAGCGTTTCTACGACATCGTGTCGTTGTAGGCCTGCTATCAACCTTGGAATAGTTGTATCTTGATTGTTCCCTCCCCAAATTTCTCCATTATATTGTATAGGACAATAAAAGCAGGCTTGGAACCATTGTATAGGATAATAAAAGCAGGGCTTGAAACCTGCAGCCAATCTGCCAATCTTTCAAGGTAAGGCTTGATCCTGCTCTGGGTAGCTGGTGTCGAAATCTGAAGCGTACTGAGGGGAAAGCATTGTATTTGATAATATTTGCAAACGCGAAACCTTTTGCTCATCTCCACCTTGGTTCCATTTGTTTTAGGAACTATGAAGTTTAGCCGTCTGCAAGGCGGGCACATATGAAATGTTGCTGTTTTCAAGCAGAGAAAATTGACATGCATTAAACTTTGCAAACACGAAAATCTTTGATCTTTCCAACCATATTCCATTTACCTTCAGGAACTACGAAGCTTTGCTCTAGATTTCCTTTTGCAAGGTATGGCTTTGCAATCTCTATAATTGGGTCTCTTTTATTCTGCTTTCTCACTTTTCTATTGGAGCAGCAGATCGCTGTACAATCAGACTAGTAGAAAGGTGGGGGACTATGGCAGGTACTATTATGTTAGGTTCCCTGTTATTTATTTTTTTAAGATATTGCTACATTGCAACAAGCAACATATATGAAGTGGACCAATTAAATGAGGCAATTGCAACCATATGAGACCAAGATACCCCTTTGTCTAGAAATGATGCCTGCCATGTTTTAAGGGAATCCTGCAGCAAGAACCATGTAGATACTCGCAGGAGAGTGCAGTCTCTCATGGTCCATGCTGGATCGATTCTGTTTGAGGTTTTAGGTAACCACCTCATTCGCGTCTTTTCTTCTAGTGGATGCTTTAGTGGAAGCAAGCCGATTATTTAATAACATATTACAGCCGAGTGTATGTACTTGGACTGCAATGCTTTTAGCACATGTCCACGGAATGGTGTCACCTCAATACTCCACCAGAACATCAACTAACAGAGGTTACAAAGGTATTCGAAGAGACCCTTCACCATGTGAAACATTAGAATCACATTTGTTCTATTCAATCCTTTATTCGTAAGCATTTTGTGCAATATCTGTATCATTGCGGGCCTTCTGTCAATCTTGAGATAGTGTGACTTGATTGTTTTCTATGGGATTTACAATAAAGGTTTCCCAGCAGATAAGGGCTCATCTTTGAGTTCTGCAGGCTTGAAATTTCTCTTAGATCACCCATAAAACAATAAGAGCTGGCTTGGAAACCTGCAGCTGTTGTAATCTGAAAGGTTGAAGTATTTGTTTCAGAAATCTGATTGTGATTCACATGGCAAGATGGGTACTTGCAACACTAATAGTCATGACAAGGCCTCTACTTTAATAGCTGCTATCCAGCATTGCCAGGCATCCATTACCTGGTACTTGTGATATCAAGCATAATTGGTCATCGAGGCTGTTAAGCAATGAAGCATTTATTTGCTACTTGTGAGGCATACACACTACTAATGCTTGGATGGTAAATAACGAATTGGATTGAAATGTTACGCATATTGGTCAAAGAGTACATGGTATTATATGATCATCAGGCTTTTCAATGGTGGCATTGCTATATCAGTTTGTAGTTTAATGTTCGTTCTTTCTTGTAATTGGATTTAATAGATTAAACTATTATTAGCTGCATTTGATGTGTGGGGTATTCCTGTTTTTTATTGCGTTTTTATAGAATTATTTTTGCGGTGCCAACAGGTGTTCTGCTACAAACTTTTGTTCATGTTTATTGCAGTGCCTTAAACATGTGAGAGTGAGGACTTTTGTTCATGTTTATTGCAGTGCCTTAAACATGTGAGAGTGAGGAGAGGCTGCAAATGACCAGGAGTGCAGCACAAGCTGCTTATTTTAATTTATCAACTGTGTGGTGCATTTGTGGAGCACCATCATCCTCTAATATAAAGTTATAACGTCCGTGTGTGAGTATGTAGTGTCGGCCCTATCAATGGCCAGGAAGGCGCCACGTGGTGCGATCTGGGCCGTCCATCTTTCAAGCTCATTTCAAACTTTTTATGTTTTAGGGGGGATTTGAACCCTGGTCATTGCCCCCCATCTTTACCACTAAACCAACATTGATTCCTTGACATAATTGGGAGTTCAAATATAGTTAAGGGTGAGGCCAAATCAAATGGAAATACTCTAAATTGTTCTAGATGCTCAGAAGTAAGCAGGTGAGTCTAAAAATAGAAAGTTTTTTTGAAATTTTACAA
>JAANSK020274635.1:0-11388 GCA_011763485.2 Isoetes engelmannii
AATTTTTGTTTTAATAATAATTTCTTACATAGTTTATTATAATTGAAATAAATAGCAAGATACTACATCTTTAGTAACAAAAAGCTGGAACTATTATTTTCTAATAGGAGCTAATAGTAATTTACTCTACTATGATTTGAATAATAATACTCTAAAAAAATGAATAATTTTAAATTAGACTTGAATATGTCTAAATATTGTTGAATATATAATTATATATAATATATCTAAAAAAAAAAGGTATTTTATACTTAAATATTTTATAAATATAATAAAGCATAAAAAAAATTTAACTAAAAATATGTTAACCGAATTTATGCCGCAAACCAAGTATTTTGCCAAGAAAGGGGTTCCGGCATCTTTGATACAAATCGAATTTTAAGAACATTGACCGGATTTTCTGGGGAAGAACCCCACAATCTAGAGGCCTGCATTTGAATCATAAAAAAATGATATGGTCACTTTATAAATATTACCTCTTAAACAGGGGCATTTCCACAATTTTACAAGGGTATTTTTACAAATTGCCCTATGTAGAGCATATTTTGCCAGAGTTAAAAATTGTGTCATATATTGTATATGACAATCGTATTTTGCGACAACGGTTGAGAGTAGGACGTCAATGCCAGATGCAGCCCTAACCCATCGCAGGAGTTGCACGCTAATGAGAGAGCCTGCCCATCGCCCGAGTTGCATGCACGCCAGCGATGCGCCCTGCTAAGGAAAAGCGGGAACCTTCTTTTGGTGGCTTCGGGTGTGCGGACTTTGGCTCTCCAAAAGAAAATATAAGCAAAATAAATAACACCCACCCTTAGCCAAAGAAAATATAAGCAAAATAAATAACACCGGACCTTAGAGTTTCCTAGAACAGGTCGTTGACACCAATTTATACAATTTTAGTATATCAATAGATGCCAAAACCATTAGAAATCATGTGTTGTATTGGCTCCATCCTTCCACAACAGAAGGGAAGATAATGGTAAGGATAAGCAAAACTCTTGCACTTGACGCAATAACTATGGTTTTGCACCAATCTAGCATTCATTAGTACCCCAAATAACATACAAGGGAGCATAAAGTTAGGCAACCCATTGATTTGACACATTGGTGCCGCGTGGGCGTGTTCAGTGTGTCCATTTGATCTGTTCTACGTTAACGCCGATGTGCTTTTCCAGCACACTCTTCCAGACCTGTAATGTTCATCCAATATCACACATTGCAAGAAAGTCAAATTAGATTAAAATGCACAGTAAGACTTACAGAAGCTGCAAACAATTCCTTTCCTGTAACAAGAACTTTCATGGCATCATTAGGATCATCAAACACGCTATAAAATTTCTTGTAAAAATCTCTGCACGCAGACAATGTAAGTTTAATACCCGGCATACTGTCCATGAACTAATAGGTATATAGAACTCACTGTGCAGCTCCTGCATCTATCTCGTCCATCTCCTCAAACTTTTTTATCAGTAGTTCACAAGCAGCAGAAGAAAGACCGTGCAAAATCAATGCTTCCAATGTTCTTGGAAATTTAAACTGCAAGAAACAACATTTCTTTTAGTGGTCTCCTAAGCCTGGGTTTGACAGCAATAGCCATCCCTGTGTGTATTCTCTGCCAAAGAAATGTTACTCCCTACACACGAGGGCAATGTGCTTTCTACCAGCCAGATTAGAGAGCTGCACTTACCACCATAGCGGAGAGAATCCGCTGCAGACTTGATGGTGTAGAAGACCAGAAGACATCAAGCGCTAAATCTTTATCTGTAGTCTTAGGTATAGAACTAACATTCTCCAATTTAGATGATACACTGAAGACAAGCTTTTCTATACATTGAAGCTCACTGTCTGTACAGTTCCCAATCCCTGTTTCCCTATCCTCTATAGTTTTATTCTGCATCTCAGCGGTTTTGTTAACTTCAGAGGGCTCATTTATCCTGGCCTCTTTGTCCACTTTACAATTGGAAACCATATCTGAATGTAAGCCTGATGTGCAATTCACTTCTCCAACTGCACTACCTTTACTTGAAACAATCTGCTGAAGAAAATTCTCCTGAAATTACAATGCTGGCCATTAGAAGGCTACTAAATTGCAAGATAAAGATGCAGAGCTTGGAAAGAGAATGTTGTGAGGAAAGCGACAGTTTTGAGACTATAAATGAGAATAGCATAAGGACGACACATTTAAGGGCAGATACACAGCAATAAACCGTCATGCAGAAGTTAGATTTCTCACAGAGAGATTGCTCAGAAATGTAATGTGGTATGGTTAAAAAAGTGTAAGAAGTGCCAAGTTACATCAAATGATAAGAATGTACCTTTTCAGAGTCCAGAAGACTATCTCATATTGTAAAAGCAACAGCCAGCAAAAATGTAATACCTGTATGGAACAAAGCAAATAAGCATATAACAGAGATCAAAATTACCTGGCCAAAACTCTCCTCAGGTAGTAAGAATCCATATGGGTGTTGAACTTAGAGGATATAACAGAAGGCCACCAAATATTAACTGCTAATGTCATACCTTCAGTGTCAACCTGGTGATACCTGCTTGCAAGTGATACAGAAATGAATTCATGACCTGACTAAATAATGCTACAACTATTACACACCATCCCTCTGGAATGAAGAGAGCATCTCCGGCATTTAAGTTTGCCACTTGACAATATTTCGTTGCATCTCTGAATCGAGGGTAAATATTGTAGTCTGGCTCTGCAAAATCGACGGCACTGTAGAGAATAGAAGGCATTTTAAATCTTAGAAGATGAATATGCAAGAACACACGCAATATGCAAATACATGAAACTGAACATCTGTGAAATGTAACGAGTGCCGAAAACAGATGGTGAGAACACTCTTATGCAACCCATGATCGGCCGTACTTTGCAAAGTTGATAAATAAACCTTCGCATTTGAGGTTGTTGATGAATATTATAAGTGCTTGCTAGGGAGTATCCTAAAAGTAATATGGTGACAAGCCCATTTAGCCAATTGATTATATCATCAAGAACCAATTTGTTTGCAGTAAGTGCAGCTTCTCTTATATACACTAGACACAGCCATAAAACCGTACCTGCACTTTTCATTCCTTTTATCTGATACGTGTCTGAGGATGACCACCTAAGACATGACATAAATGTAACCTATACAGCTAGGAGCCAGTAAATGCCCTGTAGGAACATACATGTATTTTGAAAAATCCAGAAACAAAAAGCTGAGAATTGAGATGAATCAGTTCTTTTCTCTAGCAGCTGGAGGAAAGTATGTGATATTCGTTTCCCCCTCCTCCTTAACGGAGCACTTACCCCTTTGTGCCCTTCTGTTAGACCCGAAGAAAATGTCTTTAGCACCACTGTTACAAATCCATATCAGCCTAAGAGCAAAACCCTTCTTTATTCTGCCATTGTTGGAAATAACTGCACTGGTCTACGTCTAGCTGGCATGCAGGTCCTCTTGAGTGGTTGGGACTGAGACCAGATACTCTAGCATTTCAAGCAAGACACCTAGATTATTATTGTTGAGAAATTTCCTCTGTAATCAGCCTGGCTATTTGCTCAAAGAAGGGAATACTCTCCAACGCGCTTCCACCAAACGACACCTTTTTGCTCCTATAAGGTAGCAGCTGTTGTTGCTTAGATTGAGGGTGATATTCATGCACTAGCTTCTGGAAAGCTAGGGCTACATAACCCACAATCTAAGCTTAACAGCTTATCTTAATACCTTACACTTGTAAAAAAGCCATCTGTAAACAGATTGGCTTAGCTTAGTCCTTGTACCCATGTACAATAAACAACATATTGCTCACAACCAAAACGTAAGTTCAACAGGGTATTTCATAATCATATTTCAGCTATCAAGAGGCCAAAGCCACAAATACACATAGAATAATATACATGCAAAACCAGATAACAACACTGTATAAACAAGGCATCTCTAATATATACAACTAGTTGGCAACCATCATGTCAGCCAGCTCGGACCAAGATTGGGTGCTCATGCCCCACTGTTCATCCACTGAGGGGAAGGGCGAGCAGGGTACTTCTGCATGTAATAGAGCTCAGAGACACTGTTTGTCCTCCCCCTCGGTAGAAGGGGTTTTTGTGGTGGGGAGTGTTGGGTTTTTTGTTTTGGGGGTGGAGGACAGTGCGTCAAGAGTGCTCAGTCTGGTCTGTGCTGGCCAGACAGAGCATGATGGCTGCCAGCATTGTTATATATATTTGTAGTTTATATGAGACATTATAAGTGTAAGAAAGCTAAGCTGTCTAGTTTAGATCGTGGCTCGCTGATTCGAAAATACGTTAAACATGGTTTAGTTAAATGTGTCGTGTCCACTCAGGTCCACCCCACTTTTCGTATCATGCGCAATGGATTCACCATAAAAGGTCGTTAGAATCTGTAGCTTTCCCATCGCTCATATATCACTGAGATGGAAAGGAGCACGCCTAAGTTGTACATCCATGTCTTTCATATCTGTTCGTCTAAGAGAGAGGGGAAGCATAGGCTGCCCAATGCTGCGGTTCTTCAATTGAAAGTTGAGATTTGACGTGGCAAAACTTGGCAGTTTTGCAACTGTAGCATCCCTTCTCTCGACTATCTATGCAGGCTCTTCGTTTCTTGCAAGTTAGCTTCTTTATGTCTTTTGGAAATCCGTTACTCTGCTAAACTCTGGTAAAGCATGCATGATACATGGTTGATGGATTCTGTGGTCTGTATTGGCAGGGTAAGTATCAGATACGTGTCGATCCATAAGGTTGCTTTCAAGACCATACTTGATGTAGAAACCAAACTTACTACAAAAAGTCAAAGAAGAGATTGCAGACAATTCTAGTCGTTGTACATAGACAATTGACAATTCAATGGTTTCGTAACTTATCTCCAGAAAACCATGTAGACTGAGATAGTTGACATACACACCTGTGATTCGACGCCTCTCCATAAAGAGGAAGGGGGTAAAGGAACGGTGTAGCAGAGGGAGGCCACAATGCCACTATAATGTAAAAATCCGTGAGTACTGGTCCTTACTCTGCCATTTACAAGAAATCCAAAAGCAAAATACCTTGCTTGTAACCAGATACTATGCATAGAAGATTATGATATGGATCATAATGTGTGCTTGACCGAGACTGCTTGCAACTCATCCATAGGTTTATATTTGATACACGGTCTTCCTTCACGAAATTCGGCTGCAAGTTATTTTTTGGCGTGTTACACATGACACCAGCAATTAGCAACTTCTAAAATGCTTATGCAAAGATGTGTGTAAACTTCTATATAGAACTAGCTAAAGATTAAGAAAGGGGGAAAAGTGTTATTCTTTCTACAGGAGACCACTGGGGTCCATGTGGCCAATTGTCTCAGAAACTAAAAGCAAAAAGAAAAACTAGAACTTAAGACAGCTCAGATTCTTCTTTTGCAACTGAAGCAAAATACAACATGATTCTGTTCTTCCCTTCCTGCTTATGCTTCTGCCACATTTTATTCTCCTTGAGACGGAGGTGGACCAGGTTTCCAGCTGTTGCTATGCATCTACTTTCATCTTTATAAACTTATAACAGCCTTTGCATGATATATATAACTTTATTCAGTCCAATGGCTGATATGTGGTCAGCAAAGAGCCCTGTGCTGCTATCTATAGTTTTCTTAATTAAACAGTCTATTACTAGCAGTTATCTTTCTTCTTTTTGAAGAGTGAGGATGCATTATATTCCATTCCATTTTGCTCACATGTACTTGGACATCAAGAATGTTTGATTTGCATTCACCTATATGTCTAGCAGATATTAGCACACGTTCCTCCATCCCAGAACGTTTTGTTAGCAATTCTCATGAATAGAAAACTTAAAGGCAAAACCTTGATACCATGGAACATACCATGCAGACATCATGCATAAGAGATCTTAAAGCAGGTTTTTCCTTATTCTCCTTCATAAAAATTGGAACCTGCAAAACTGAGCAATGCATATCAAATAAAATAATATGTAATGATGAAGTATTGAATCCAGTTGCAAGTGTGTTTTATGAGTAATATATCCTTTGCAGTGAAACATGATCTGTTATTGCAGGACACATTAGGGCGTTCTAAGCAAATATACATGCAGCATATCCAAGGGTTATCCTTTAAACTACGGCTGAACGTGGTTTATAGGAGAATGCAGATTCTGCATTGCTATTTAAAGACTAAAACCATTAAAAATAGCTGCCAATGCATCAGCAACTAGATCAATTTGACAATATATATTGCTTAAGAGATAAACACCTGAGCAAGATAAATTTGTGTAGTTTGTATAGCCAGCCCATTCTCGACAGACAATTGCTCAATTCCTTCTGTATCCTGTCTCATGGGTGTGCTAGCTCGATCAAGAAACTCCCCAAAGGAAATTATAGCCTGAAAAATGTTAACGTTATTAGCTTATATTTCACCTTTATACATTCTCAAAGACAACTTTGTGGATGCAATACCCGCTCATGACCCCCAATATTGCCATAAAAGTTTGGACCATGCCTTGTCACCATCACCTGTATTTCGGCAGAGCCTGCCATGTCCTCCATGTGGAAAGAGAAAAACAAATCAGTAAAAGAAGTATACACCCTACAAGAATGAGCAAAAGCGTACTTTTTAAAGCAAGATCTTTGCTGCTAATACTTTTCAAATACACAAGACAATCAAATGCAATACACACATTCCTTACAAAAAGAAAATTTCAGAGTTGCAGCCACTTCAGACACTGGCAAGGATGATTCCCTTTATGAGAACACGTTTATAACTTTGGTCAATTACATGTGTTATATCTGCTCTCATCCTTATTTTAAACAAATCAGTGTTGTTTATAAACTTTGGCCAATTACATGTGTTTATCTGCTCTCTTTCTTACCTTTAGACATGCATTTTAAAATATTGTTGTTTATAGTGACACTATCAAACTAATTTCGTCATAACTAAATCATCATTTTCTCCCCAGACACTGTGATTGCATTCATTACAAAAACAACATAAAATACATCTTACATTTAAGTAATCGAGGCCACCTCCAGAGGGATCCCATTTTGTATATGCAGGCCAATCTTTGACAAGGCCATCAAATACCTGCCGAATTCCTTAAAATTTAGGACTCTGTCAAATTTTAGGATGTGGAGCTGGATAGAAAGAACTAATACCACTGGCTTATTCGCTGGCTCGACATCACAGCAAAACTGTTCTTGCGACGGGGTGGACGACAGTCGTTCTACAGTTCCGCTGTCCATGGTCCGACATCAACCAATGTGCCGTAGAGAACATTTCAAAAAGTTATTTATTTTTAGTTAGGCTATAGAAAACTGGTTGGAAGAAATTATTTTTAGTTAGGCCTTCTCCTTCTCGCACACTCCTCGAATTTTCTGGATCATTGGATCCAAGAATTATTCCCCATATATCCCACATCAAGGGCCAGGGATTTTACACATACCACCCATGTATACAAAAACACCCCGTATAATCTCCTATACACGTACATTTACACATACATTTAATGACATCTACATGACACCATTGCGACCACAGATTCCATTCCGCCAACGTGAACAGGGCGAGACTACAAACATTCACAACAGCGCTCACATTACAAAAGAAAGACGGGAATTCAAAGTATGATCAAAGTGAAAGCTAAAACAGTAGGCGTTATTCACAGACAACAAAATAACAGCGGAGCAGGGAAAACAACTCAACAAGTTTCCATTTACATAGGTTTGAAGCTCCCAAACCAAAACCGGCTGGTTCACAAAATGAATCCCCTGCCCCGCGATTTCGCAATGCTGCAAACATCCATTCACGGGGAAAAACACAGGGAATCCGAGATTTTTAAAGGGATTTGAACCCCCTGCCAAAATAGGCAGCACCAACTTACAAAGCTCTGGAAAATGAAAGCAAGAAGCACAGGAGCTCACTTCCGCCCTAAAAACCACAGAGGAAACAATCCAAGCAACCGAACAAGATCTGCAATGAAAGCAAGCAGTAGGAAAAACAAAAACGGCCTCTTCTTCAGGCTCTGCGCTGCCTTCCCAACTCTGTTCTTCAGGCGAAGAAGCTCCACAACTCAACAACTGCAGGCCGAACTGCAAGAACATCCTCCGACCAAGAATATGCCTGCTCCTCGCAACCCTGCTCTGGCGAGAACTGCTCCACGGATTCTGTAGCCGGAACTGCAGGAAGACCCACGGATGAAGACGGCCTGGATCAGCACGTCTCCTACTTTCCTTGCTTTTCTCCGGCCGCCATGCTCGGGCAACAGCTGCTGCCCACAAATAGCATAACTGTACCATTACTTCCCCAGTTAGAAAGAAAAAAATTAAAAACCCTAACCCCCATATTTCGGGAAACAATACCCCAAAATCTTAATTAAAGCTAATTAGCAAACCTTCTCCTTGGTTGTTCCTTAAGGGGCTTTCCCATGGACATCGAACCTAGAGGCTTTCTCCTATCCGTCATGGACTCCGGCTTGTCATTCTTGTATATGGGCCTGGCATTCTTGCATTCCAGAATGGAAATGGGCTCGCCCATTCTCGACCTACCTGCTATAGCAGGTAACAAGACTAAAAAACAGAGTAATTTCGTCCAATTCGTCCATGACAATGTGGAATGGGCATACGTCTACCATTCCTGCTTGCACACAGCCTCCTGGAATACGGGTCGCCCCTATCAGGGCTCCACGTTTTCCTGGAGGCTGTGTGCAAGCAGGAATGGCATCCCTATGCCCACTCCACATAACATGACAGATAACATCAATAGCTACTCCGATGGACTCAGGTTTCAGACCTAAACAGAAAGTAATGCATCTCTATTTCTTGGCGCTCAGTTCTTCGACCTGAATTTGATCTATTGGTTCAGATTCTTTCATCTGCATTAGCCGGTTCAGATTTGCAGAAAAATACATTCAGGTCTGCTGATACATGGGAACGCAGAAACCTTCCTCCAACTGAGAATTCGGGTTTCGGGCTTCAGATCCCTTCATGGGAATCCCCCTTAGGGTAAGGCAAAATCCCTAAGGTTTTAAATTGTATTTTTGCACAACACTTGCAAATTTGGATATATTGGTTTCGAAAGCTCTGAAATTGGTTTCTAAAGCTCCAGAATATTTGGAGGTTAGGGTTTATGTTCTAAAGTACGCTCGGTATTCCAGATTTAGGGTCGATCCGTGAAGGGATCTTTTTTAGGGGAGTGTTTATGCTCTGTCTTCATGGCGAATGGGGAGATTTTCGTGGCGACTGTTCTGCTTGGCCAGAATTTGTCCATGCGTAGGTTAAGTTGTCACCTTTGGTTAAGTTGTGTTTGTGTTACCAGAAAGGGCATGTTGTTATTTCAGAGAGGATAAATTCATGGAATTCGATGAAGCCTTGATCATTAAAGAGGTGAGCAATATGAGATACTCTTAGATCTGTCCATTTTCTGCATTGGTGAGGAAAGTGGAGAGCATGGCACATCTCAGGGTTGTCAAGGATGAAGGAGGGGTTCCAAAAAATAGTTTGGTCCTTTGATAGGCTCTTTTTTTTTTCCGGGGCCAAGATATTTTTATTTTATTCATAAAATGGTACAAGACCTTATTACACAGCTCTTCAAAAGGCTAGATGGGAAGAATAAGCACCACACCCAAAACTAAAGGGTAAGTGAAGAAACAGCTTGACTTAGTACTTAATAAAGAACAGTTCTACATCTTCTCTGCTACCACTAGTACTATGGCGGACCAGCATACAGGTCTTTGCTTCTTCCCAATAGCAATAGATATTAGAGGAACCACAATTTTTCACCTATCAGGAGCTCTTCACACATCTCTTCAACTGGGGTGTCAAGAAACTAAGAATAAATTCTACATACCAATACATTCTCTCACATAATCAGGCGGATGGAAATCACAACAACTACAATTCTAGACTGGCAAGCAGAGGAACATGAGAATAACTTCATATCGCGTGTTAACTTGGCCTAAGCTTTCATCATGCATTCACTACAAGAGAAAGGATCAATTAGTGTCACCATAATTTTGAGAAAGATACACTATGACATTGTTAGTGACATTACCAAAGAGGCGATGCTACATGTGACACAATTTATGTCACTAATGAAGTCATTTATTCCATCACCATCAGTGTCAATAACTTTGTGATGACACTATAGATGTTGCTATTACTATTAGCATCATTGATAGCATCACTAGTACTTGCTTTGCTTATAGCATCAATATTAGTGTCATGACCCAGTAATACCTAGTAATGACAAAATAAATGCTGCAATTAACACCAAATATAATAGCATCATAGGTGCCACCAATTATGTCAATGGTTGTGTTGTCATATTCTATGGCACAATAGATGTTGCTATTAGCATCACTTATAGTATCACATATTGTCTCATCATTAATGCCAATGTTTATGTCAATCAATATGAGTGTTAAGATTAACATCACCTATCCTATATTATAATATTATACAGTAAGTCTGTCCGCGGGTCAAATTTTAGATCAGACGGTTCAGATTTAATTAAAAATTTGGACGGTTCAAGATTGAAAAAAAAAGGGCTAGGCTAATAAGGCAGAAAGGGCTGCGTTGGCTATGGCGCATCGACCGCGGGTTTTTTTTGGCTGGACTGGGATTGCTTTTCCTTCCACCAGCGCCGCCAGAGAGGGTTATACATCTCCTACGAATGCTGCCACTTACCTTCATTGTTGTGCAAACGGAAAACTCTTTGAGGTATGGTGTAAGCCAAGAGCCAATTTCGGAGATTGTTAGCCAAGAGCAATTGGAGATGCAGTGACCAGAGCTTCAGGAAATTTTGATGCAAGTTGCTTTACAAAGCTGCAAAGGAACAGAGTTTTTCCATTTGCTGCATTATGTGGATCTGGTGTGGGTCTACAAAATTGAAGAAGAATTGGAAGACGGGCCATGGTAGCAGAGGGTAGTTTAGCAGGATCGAGAAGTTCCTTGGGGGCAAAGATTACTACAAAAAGGTAGGGTTTAGGTTTAATTGTGGAAAACTTCTTCCGGGGTTCTTTTCCCGTGTGCCTATGCAAGAGGACTTCTTTGATCCCAAAACTGTAAGCTTCTGTTTTGTTCTATAGATTTTGTCACATCTGATTATAGATGTGTATTAAACTACTGAGAGGTGGCAAAGGGACACGATTATACCCGTTGACCAAGAGTCGAGCAAAACCAGCTGTTGTATTGGGTGCAAATTACAGGCTGATTGGTACTCCTGTCAGTAATTGTATCAATAGTGACATTACAAAAATTTATGTTCTTATACAGTTGGACGCTACATCTTTGAATAGTCATATTTACAGGGCTTACTCTTGTCACGAACCTACGCGAAGAACGGGGCAAATACACACAAGAAATACCAAAGAATCTTATATATCACAAAAGAATC
>JAANSK020274646.1:0-11387 GCA_011763485.2 Isoetes engelmannii
CTACCTTTTGTATCCGTGTGATGACCATCTTTTGTACATACTTGTATAATACTTCCATAATCCGTATGGTCATCACACCACCCTGACTGAGGAGGATTGTGAGAAGGAATTAGAGTACAAGCAGGTTGGCCTAAAGGGAAGTGCAGTGAACAAGTACAGACTGAGCTCAAACTTGGTCTTCTACCGAGTGAATACATCCCAAGGGAGGCTTAGTCTGTGACTACTTCGTCAATAGGAGGATTGGTCATGAAGCTCTGCCAATGGCCAAAAAACTCAAAAAGAACAGATTAAGAAGGTCACAACAAAGGAAACAGAGAAAGGCTCTGAAGAGGAGGAGGCAGAGGCAGAGGATGGCAGTTCCGAAGAGACTATCTCTGATGAAAAAAGTGACCCGAAAGAATCTGAGAGTGGCTCTGAAACTCCACCACTGAAATCTCCACCACAAATGGATCATCAAATATAGGAGAAATTGGTTAATACTGTTTTAGAAGAAGAGGAAAAGCTTGAGGTAAATCCACAGGAACCAGCTATGCAGAATGCTTCTGTTGTTCCTGAACAAACAAACACTCATCCTATCGGAACTGAAGAAGAAGATAGGATGTCCAGGAAGGAAGAAGAGGCAACTTCACAAGCCACACATGAGTAATTTATCTCACGCGCAGCGCGATTCCCTTGTGTGTTGTGTATGCTAGATGTACTATTTTTTTTTCATATCTTTCAAATTAGTTAGAAAGTCTCAGCGTACCGCAAAAGTATTATATTTGAACCAGACTTTTAAGATGTCTGGCGCGTAGCGCAAAAGTATTAAATTTGAATGCTAACTTTCACTATGCACTGTGTAGAGAAGAAACCAATTCGAATAACAAGAGACTAATCCTCTTCGACCTAAATGGAGTTCTTCTGAAGACCTTCTCCAAAGCAGAATATCGTGCTGCTCCTCCTTTTCCTGTAGGCGTTCTAGAGATAAATACCAAATGGGTGTACCCAAGACCTGGTGTTCAGAAAGTGTTAAGCCATCTGAAGGACAAAGCAAGCATTGGTATATGGTCGTCCATGCTGAGAGCCAACATATTAGAAATCCAAGAAGTTGCTCCTGAGCTGAAGGGCTTTGACATCCACATCATTTGAGGGATATCAAGGTCAAGGAAAAAATGCATAGTCTTGACTTTTGCATTTGCTAATTCTGTATGAAGTAATTTGAGTGTACACATCTCTTCTGATTTCCACTGATAAAAAACATTAATACAACATACAAAAGCATAATTGGCCCATAGCTTAGGCTTATAACTTCCAATTCGTCCCAATAGAGTACCTCTATGCTTGCTTTTGCATTTGCTTAATAACCTGCATGAAGTGCCAGCAAAATCCACCATCTTCCAGACCTCCCTATAACTAGAACATAAGTTGATAATGAATGAACCTAACATAATTCCTTAGCGTGCAACTGAAGCCTCGCCAAGTTTTACTGATTGTTGACAATTTCTTATATATTTTTCATATTGTAGTCAAAATCGTATATCATCACAAAATTACTTACATCTGCTTCTTTTGTAAGAGGTTCCAGCTTGGATTGTTCTGCATTACGATGTTCAGAAAAATGAGAGAAATATTAAACTTTCAGGCATAAATCTTAATGGATGACGTCATTCTACCCCATTTTTAGATGTCCATAATACATATGGTTCTATAAAAACTAAATTGAAGCAAACTAAGTTCCACCTAAAGTTTGCAAATTGTATTTCATTACATCCATAGTAGTAAAAGCATGCCTTGTTAGGGGAGACATATGTTGAAAGCTTGGTAGTTTGCCTCGATGAAACCAAACGAGTATTTATAAAGAAAAAACATTGAAGCATCCAATATTTTCATTACTTATTGAACCTGCAAATGCCTACATGAACAAAGTCGGTTTGTTCCCTTCAAGAAAGCTCTCTGTTCAACTAAGAAATTTCTATTTGCCTACAAAAAGCATTGAAGTATCTAAATCTTCTTGTACTAGATCTGCCAAAAGCTACAGAGAACAAATTCTCCCCCATCGCTTCTCTTCAACTAGTTTGTTGCCATCGTTCCTATCCGTCTCGGCCATGGAATCCCCGTTGCCATATCGGCCAAAAAAGGAAGCCCATATGACACACATGGACTCTCTTAAAATAAACCTTTGAAAATACACTACACAAAGCCGAGAATATTAAAAACCTCCCAACCTTTATAAAATGGATGAGAATTGTCCATTGCAAATCTTATAGGCATAGTTGATGTTGTCCAGATTCAATTAGGTATATTCTATCACCATGGCATCGATCTGGAGCGTCCGCGTCTTTAGTCTGTTTTTATCCCTCCTAGAGAATATGTTTAGGTCATCCGCTAACATAACTTGTGGTTGTTAGGCATCGCAACCACCTAAAAGCATGACTGCAAGTAGTCAGGACCTTGATCACAACACCTTTTGCAACGTTGGAAGCACATATAAGACAAGTATACTTTTGGGATCTTGTTTCAAATTTGGAACTTGAATATTCATGAAGCGATTTGTCAATCTGAGGCGTCATTGAAGTATTCAATTGAGGTGGATGATATATGCAAGAAATACTTGTAAATTTTGTTGCACTGCTTTAAGCCTGATGCTGCACTGCCCTCAATTGAGGTGGATGATATAGGCAAGAAATGCTTGTAGATTTTGCTGCACTGCTTTAAGCCTGATGTGCTTCATAAAGCAGTTTGTCAATCTGAGGCGTCATTGAAGTATTCAATTGAGGTGGTTGATATATGCAAGAAATACTTGTAAATTTTGTTGTACTGCTTTAAGTCTGACGTGCTGCCTAGTGGCATGACATTAAAACTACTATCTATCTAGCAATTAGAAACTTCGAAGACATATTGATTGGATTTGGTGAACCATAAAGGAGATGGAGGCTTTTATAGCTGCAGATGCTATTTGGACACTTTTGTCGTCCTCGAGTAGATGTTCTTCCTCATCTTTATTACCACTATATTCCATGGATGTGAGATCTAGTTGATGGCATGCTCAAGCTTAGGTGATTCTTCAATTTGTTACCTATTCCGTTGTATATGACATAAGAAAACCTTTAGCAGTGACATAAGGTCTAGGTTCGAGTTTGAAATAAAAACATCTTCTTGAAAGACACAAAATAACTTCATAACATGCTATATATATTCTATACCGCTCATGGGTTGAAGATTACAACATAATCTACGATATGATCATTCAATTCTCATTTCTTGTGGCTTCCTATATTACTTTGTCTTCCTATAGTTATACTAACATATTGCATCTTCTTGTTTGAACTTCCACACATGCAACATGTGCTTATCCATGTTGTTAGTATGTTCACTAACACATCTATGAGGGTCCATGTTGGTAGCATGTTCATTAACACATGTCTATATGTATGACACTATGTGATCTTTAAGTTTTAAAGCATGTGCTCTATAAGTTCAAGCTAACATAATGCTAATACGATCGTTATCTCTACGTTTCCTATTTTATATTGACAACCCTATTAGGTGTTCTACTATCATGGGTTTGAATTTATGCTAGTTGTAGTGTACATTGTAATTACTATATCATAACTACCTTACTATATATATAACAAGGTGCAAAGCACTACGGATTGCCCCCAAAATGCCATGGGCAAAATGAACAACATACATATACAACAATATACAATAAAATGTAACAAAATCAAGCTAAGCAAAACTAAGCTTGCATTCTTTTTATTTATACCCCAATTTATGGGTGCATACCCCACAAATGAGGCTCGCTATCTACGACCAAAAATAAAATACAATCCGTGAATATGCCCATCCAACAGATGAGGCTTGCTACGACCAAAAATAAAATACAATCCGTGAATTTGTCGATCCGAATGCACCGAAATAAAAGAAAAGGAAAAAAGAAGGGGATGAAGTGGGGGTGGGGTGGGGGTTGGTTTGAGCTCTTATCTTTCTTGCCAACATAATCAAAGGTCATGGACTTATTTGTTGCGGCATCTAAGGCAAGTTGCAAGAAAATGGAAAAATATTAGTATGCTATTGTAAGCTCTACATTGGCGAAAATATTTTATTTGCATAGCTACACCATATAAGACCTAGCTAAGTATGCAAAAAGCAATTCTTTTTGCCAAATTATTATAGTAGACCTATCTAGATGGCAATTGTTTTTTGCAAGATGCTTTTAGTAGACCTATCTAGATGCCTTTGAAGACAAGAAATCATGAACTTTCATGTCGTACATGAACACGAGCATAGGTCTACCACTTAGGAAGAGGCCCACTCTAACCATACTACCACATAAGCTTGACATAAGCTGACATGTGACAGCTTAATATGTAGCCAAGTGTAGGAGAGGAGTAATATCTGTGAATTTTAGTGGCGCAAAAGCTGGCAATGCAAAAGGTGGCAATGCGCTGGGGATAAGATATGGTCATTGGCATGGGAGATGTCGTATAATGCTTGATGTGGCAATAGAATATTGGAGTAACATTGGGTAACAACACTTGAGATACGTGGTGGTTATCTAGGGAAGATATGGGTGCCACTGTCAGCATAATACCATTTTGCATACCAATACCATGCATAGCCTTTGCAAATCTCGAGTAATAACAGGTGTAGTAGGAGAGGGGTAATATGTGTGTAGCAGGTGTAGGAGAGGGGTAATATCTGTGAATTTTAGTGGCGCAAAAGCCGGTGGCGCAAAAGCCGGCAATGCACCGGGGATAAGATATGGTCATTGGCATGCGAGGTGGGAAGGAGAATGCTATGGGCACGGGAGATGCCAGATAATGCTTGATGTGGCAATAGAATACTGGGGAAGAATATTGGAGTAACATTGGGTAACAACACCTCAGATACATAGTGGTTATCTATGGAAGATATGGGCGCACCGAAAGGTAGAATATGGAGAAAGTCCTCAAAAACAAGAAAAATACCTAGCATTGACTAAAAATATTGGTTTGCATTGACTTATTATTGGCAGGGAAAAAAAAAAGAAAGAAAGATAATAATTTGATTTGAATAGAATTAATTTTTAACGTCCACGAGAATCACAAGTCTATGGGATGAAAGAAGATTTTATGTTTGCCACGTTTAAGGGGCGGTTTCCCGTGGAGCCTTGAGACCTGAATGCTCATCTAGAGCCAGGTTTTTGGGTTCATATGGTTCACCAGACGTGAAGAATTTTCTTAGCAAATCTCAGCCGAATGATGCATGGGGAAAGATTCTCAGCCAATAGATCAAGCTGAGGTATTTTCAGGTCCAAGACCTGAGCGCCAAGTATTTGAGATTGAATACTTTCTGTGCAGGTCTACCTGAATCCGTCGTTGTATCATCGCCCATGGGAAACCCCCCTAAGAACGACCTGCACTAATAGCGTAACGACTGCCTCGCTGTCTCCAACGTGGACTCAGTGAAATTGAATTCTTCAACAATTGTTTGTAAGATTAGCCTATTAATGGTAGGATTTATGCTGACATATTTGAAGACAAGGATTCTTGCCTTGGAAGACAAGAATAGAACCAGGGTTTGACACCTTTAAAACGTGTAGCATTTGAAATCCCTATATTCTGGACAAGGCAAAAAATTCTATTGAATCTTCAATCTTCAACACTTTTGACTGCACAGAGCACCTGCCTTTTAATCCGCCGCTGCAGCACGCCATTCAACCAAGATCAAGCTTCTCAGTTCCGCAGTTTCTCGCGCCTCCAATTAACCGCTCTGTTTTGATGCAAAGAATGAGCGCCATGTCTCTTAAATCCGGCAAATCGGATGAATCAAGAAGCAGACGAAGAAGGGGCAAAAGGGGTCAAGTTAAGGCTGCGATCATCGCCGATGTTGCAGAATCTTTAGCTTCCATTTATGGCCGGATTAAATCTTCCGTTTCAAGGTCTGCTAGTCCGTCCAGGGCTTCTTTCGCTGTTTCTACTAGTACTACTGCAGGATCATTTTGTTCTACCGCACCTGTTTCGCCTCGTTTCAGCGCCTCCAGCTCTTATAATTCTGCTCATATTGAAGATCTCGCCGGCCTTGATCTCTCTGTAAAAAGGTTATTACTAGAATCGTAGTTTCTTGTTGAGGATTTGCAAGCATTTTTTCCAACAAAAAAAGGGCAAAACAGGGGATTATTATCAGAATTTTAGCTTCTTTGTTCATGATTTGCAAACATTTTCCAATGAAAATTGGGGAAACAGCCGTTATGCTGTTCAGAAAGTAGAATTGTGCTCTTCATGGAAGACAGGCAGGGTTGAAGTTTAATCTGAAGCCTGTGATCAGAATCAGAATAGTGAAACATGATAGTCTGGTTTCATAAAAAGATCTGATCTGCTTCCACATTTCATGAAAAAATTTGAGAATCAGGGGGATCGTACTATGTTATCATCAATAATGGTCTAACACAGCATGTGTCTGTAGAATAGTCTTGGACCACAAGAGTATCCTCATCAAGGTATTCTGTCATATGGGGATTACTTTGTAACTACAAATCTGATGCATATAATATATGTGTATAATATTATTACTTTTGGATTGTACATTGGATTGTACATTCCCTTGTTTTGCATGAATTATTTCCAACAATAAATATGATCTTTCATCACCCAAGCTATGCATAAACAAATGTGTCAATAAGCACTGGGATCTCATACCAGAGCAAATTCCTATTATATTGCATGTTTGACATGTATAAATATCTCCTAATAAATAAGAGGCTACAATTACAGCATTATTGCACCAAAATTATAATCCATAATATCGTGCAAACATTGGAGAGCGGCGCCGCTTCCCCTGTTCCTTATGTGCCGCTTTCCTTCGCCTGTTCGAGCGCCCAAAAAGCTTCCTTGTTCGAGTTTTCCCTTGTTCAAGTGCCCTGCCCAGAAATCGTCGCCCATGCAACATGCAGATCTTCTCCATTAAGTGTACTTCTTAATAGGTACACTTAATGGAGCCCCTTCTTAACAGAATGCAGCAGGCAGGCAGTAGTGCGACACCATGCTTCTCAACAATGCTTGTCGTTTGTTGTCCGTCTGAACCTGAAGGGCTTAATCCATATGGAAAGCTTGGTCTCTCTATGTTTTTTCAGTCTCTTTTATAAAAAATAAACTTTGATTTAGAAAGAAAACTATGATTTCGGTTCTAAATAGTATATAAATCATAGAAATATCGAATACAAATGTGTATCATAGTGCTTCGTAGTAGGCGAACCCCCACCCTACTAAGGCCCCACTAGATCCCAACCCTCCAACAAATCTCCAATATACAAATGCTATGCTTAAATTCTAGAAAAATCCGCTTTCAAATTTATGCCTTGTTTTAGTATGCCTTTTCAGATTCTCTGATCACAAATAGCAGTTTTGGGTGGAAATTTTAGCCCCCATGTTTATTACCTCCCGTAATCTATGGGAGGGGGACCATTCCGCCCTCGCAGGGCCTCTCGGCGGCGCCGCCAGCCGCGGCGGCATTCGCGGGTCCGCCACTCGTGCACAGCCTCGCTGGCGGCACCACCTCGAGGCCATTGGGGCAGAATGGCCCCTCTCCTGTAGATTACGTAGTACATAAGATAAATCTCAATGCTTGCTTGCATACATAGGCTAAGATAAAGCTCAATGCTTGCTTGCATAATTGAACATCCACAACACTGAGATATGGCCCTAAGTCCCTCAATCTCTTTCAAACTTTATGATGTGTTGCCATATCTCAGTGACGTCACTTGAAGCATGTCAATCAATGGAGAACCAATAGAACTCGTTGTTTGACATGATTTCACTATCACTAGTAGTTGGATAATGTGGAGTCTAAAAATGTTTTAATAAATGTCACCCTGGACATTTAGGACTATACATAATGTTAGGGGTCAAACCCCTGGCATTTAAGACTATAAAAAACTTCTAGGCATGTATTTTTGGATCGATGCCATTAAGTGGATGCAAAAAGTTTCTCTCCTTGGAATCACACAACGATGGCATTCCTTAAGTTTCGGTGGAGTTCATGCCAACTAACAAGCAGGCTTCGAAATCCCCTCTTACCTTGGCTGGCAAGTTTGCCAGCAAGAACCAATCTCCACCGGATGCTATAGTAAAATTTATAGTAAACTATTGAATTCTAAGGTAAAATACCCTGCCCTCTACCAAATATTTCCCCAGTAGCTAATGCCTCCAACCGGATTTCAACGAGCGCAACAGGCATTTGTCGAGACTAAGTCGACACTTTTTGATCCCTGCTAACAATTGCCATTGCTGTATTGGAATCTCACCCTATGATTTTATCTAATGGCGGGTGCGACATATTTAAGGTTTATTTAGTTGTCAATGTAAATCATGTTTCGAAGGATTTGTTGGCACATATTGCTTATCCCCACGATATGGCATTTGGGGAGTTTAACCAACACGTGAGAAGCAACTTACCAAAAAGTTTAAAAAGTGCCTAAAAATACTTCGGTATTTGATGACCAGCTACTGCCAGCTCTAGCTCTAATCCAGCTGACATAATACTCCATGGAATTTTCTTACCTAGTCACTACTCTGAACAAAAGGAGAGGTGCCAAAGTAGTGGCCATACCTGACATAATTGACTCGTCCATGAAACATATCAAATAGAAAAGACAGACGGACAGACAGACAAATAGATAGATAGTTTTAACGTCACGTCACTAGGCCCGGGGTGTTAGCTCTCTTTATATGGATACCGTCACGTCACTAGCCCCGGGGGTGTTAGCTCTCTTTATATGGATACGCCATGTGCGTTGGTCCAAAAAAACCCCTTCTATACGAAATTTCTCTAAGAAAACCCCATATGATATGTTTTATTGTTTCCAATATTTGTCTACTCCATATCGTATTCATATGATACTTTTTGTAGTACCAATGATCCTTTTCGTATAAATACAAAGTACAACTTAACACATGACATATCCCTTATCGTATAAATATTGCAAACATATTGTAAATAAAATTAAAGAGTTAAAAAATGATTGTTTCAGTATTACTATGATTGAAAAGTCATGATCTTAAAATAGCATATAACTCAAAGACTATTGTAGGTAAACTATGAACCTACGATGTTTCAAGAACTAGAAATGCAAAGTGACCCACTCCGTCCTAGCTAGAAATTAGAAAATTAACCCCATCTCGTGCCATACGAAAAGTTTTATCTTGCCAACACGGATCTCTAGTCGTATGGATATGGATTCAATATACGATATGTTGGACAACAAAAAAATCCCTTATCATCCACACACATGGTACATACGACATACACTAGTGATACCGTCAGGCCACTAGGCAACATCTAACTGGACATGTGACCACACACCACAGTACATTGCTCGGTTGAGCCCTGCCCCCAACCACCTTACATTGCGTCTGTTTGGATTTGACCCCAGCAGTATCTAGTGCGATTCTGGGCGGTCTTGAACTTGAGACCACATTGCTAAAGAACTAGTGTGTTGCTTCTCTTTCAGCTGCCATTGCTCAAATTAGGTGAAACCACCAGTAGGCAAGGGTTCAAATACATACATGCATACCCTAAAAAGCTTACCCCAACCATTGCAAAAAGGTCGTTTGCACTAGCATCATATACCATCTATCTAATTTCACAGGTCGTGCACTTTGACACTCCGGATAGCTCTAAATTCCCATCCAATGGTCCAAGTGAACCAGTGGACGCCTCGTACATGTATGCACAAAACAACATGGGGTTCAAGGGGGCATTTAATCAATGTAAATGGTAGTTATTGGTTGTTATGTGTCAATAATGGCATCCTTTTCTTTTTTAAAGAAAATGCTTGCTTAGTACTAGTTTGCTGGAAAATGACGTATGAGAATTCTATAGCTCTTTTTTTTTTTTGTAAGTACATTGTGCTTCGGACTGGTGTTTCTGTGATGACTTCTTGTGCTTACACATTTAGATGGAACATGTACATCTGTAATTCTTATATTTGATTTTAAAATTTTGCTTTCATCCTTAAAAAAAGGGGGAACAAATAAAAGAACATGTGAGAATCTTAAAATAGGAAAAGTTTATTTCTGTCAAGAATAGGAAAAATAAGGTGCTCGCGCACTGTGGGTTGCCCTTGCAACTGTCTTGTAGGTGTGGTGTATTTGACTGGCTAAGAGTAGCCAGAGGATGACTTGGTTGGGTTGAAAGGTATCTGTTAAGTTTTGTTGGTGGAGTTCCTGGGAGTTTTAACGTAGCAGGAATGCACTATTTTATCATATAGTGAAGCGTGTCAGGAGCGACGGGTGTGTATTTTTTTTCACCCTATGCTATGAGGCTTTGGGAATTTATGAACACACAACGACACTGCTGCATAAATGGGATATAAGAAGGGTACTTGTGAAACATGTTAAATAGCATTCTTAACATTTGATATTGTTGTACTATATGATGAAAATGTTTAATAGTTATGTGTTCTTGTCATTTGCAATTGTTGTCTTGAGTTGGTGCATTAAGTGCCTGAGGGATTCATCTATATGTATATTGGATATGCCATATACGAAAATGGGGTTAGGTAAAACCCCCCTTATTTACCATTGTTCTAACAAAAAACCTCTTTTCATACTCATATCCATTCCTCTACACATGTATAGTCCATAAAATACTACTACAAAATTGAATTGAATTAAATTGAATTGTATTGTTTTTTATCGTCCATGGAGGCCAATCTGTCTATGAGACCCAATATAAGAGTGTCGCAGGTGTATTACAGCCCGGATTAAAAGACCCCCGTTCCGAAGAGTTTTCGAGGGAAAAACCGTGACAACAATAAGTCTGCTGACAAGCTGCACAAATATACCTGAGTGAAGTATATACACACGTTAGGTGGTTGCCCGACGACATATCTGAGCCCTCATATCCATTACATCCTAAATATATGATCCCAATGATCGCACTGAAGCCGTGCTCAGCATTCGGCTTGACTAACTAACGGTAGTGTGTCCGGATCTGATTGTGTGTCGGGCAGCCTTGGAAAGTATGGCACTCATCTTCAATAGCTCCCACTTGGCAGCACTAACAAGGCAATGAGCCTGTGCTTTTTCATGGGCAGATGGGAATACAGGTAGCGGTATGGGTCTCGCTCTAGCGTGGGATTTATGTGGCATTTGTGATGGGCTGTTTTGACCTGCTCTAGGACCCTAGGTGTGACGACCATACGTATTCGGACCAAATACGTGTATTCTGATCATATACAGTCGCCACACGGACATCATGCATGGTGACACTTGGCGTCATCGTAGCCGCTGGAGTGGCACAATCTCGGCCGTCGTCTTGGCTATATATAGCAGAGCCCCTTTTGGGGCACGCTATTCCGGTTCAACGCCAGTCTTGAACCTCCTTAGCGCCTGCCCTGTTTCTTGCCTTGTTCTTGAGCGCCTTCA